>JASEVX010000019.1:1237318-1444976 GCA_031761405.1 Serripes groenlandicus
CCATGACAACAAGTTACAAAACTGTTGAAGATGCATTCTATTGTTGAAATATGTCAGCAAATACATTGGCCATTGGGAAATAATTTTACAGTTCCAAATCGGCTGCAAGGACAAAGTCACGTGATATAAGCACGAAAATAGTGACGTCACGAAAAAGGGATGCTAACGAAAATGGAATGTCCAACGATATATGAAGGACTTAATGAGCCAATACATTGCTTAACTTTAGTTTGTCTTTAAATTCTAGGCATGTTTTACAACAAAGTCTTATTTGTTCATCTTAATCATAAGCCAAGGATACTTATCAATCCAATCTCTCAACGTTTTTTTCGAAACGCGACTGCCTGAATGCGCCGTAGGCTTCTGCACACGAGTGAAAACATCGTCTGCAATTTCGTTCACGATTGATCGTGCAATGCCGTAGCTATCACTATCAGTTACGCACACGGTAATAATGTCATCAATGATACCTTTTGCGTATTTCTCCGCGTCAGAAGTAGATTTGGGTACCGTAACATACTTAAATATATCGTTTTTCTGTGAAAGAGTTGTCACATCGAACTTCTTTCTTCCCCGTTTCAACATTTGGTATACTAATCACTGGGCGCTTGTTTCCGCAGTACAAAACAGTTTGAAATGTGAATCTCTCGACTGATACAGATACCATTATCCCACAATTTGACCAATAAGAGATATCCCCCTCTAGGCGAAATCTATTGTTATCACTGGGCGCTTGTTTCCGCGGTACAAAACAGTTTGAAATGCGAACCAATCTCTCGACTGATACAGATTCCATTATCCCACGATTTGATCAATAAGAGCTATCCCCCTGTGGGCGAAATCTATTTTTAATCACGGAATTTCCAGTTTCTAGTATCATTTCAACCTTTTGTCGCATACGCAGGCCGAAAAAAAGTTTTGCGTAACTGGATTTTTCTATGCTTTTTTGTACGCGTAAGTTTAATTTTTATTGGGTTTTTGCTATTTTTAATTGGGTATTTACGCAAATACGCTGCTTATCTGTAGCTCTGAACAGGTTACCTTATTTTAAAAGAAAACACCAAAGAATTCACAACAACAAAACATAGAAATTGTATTCGCGTATTCGCGTAAACATCAAACGTTTAGTGCAGACTTGCATCCGCTTTTAAAGGCGCAAAAAGAAGCAATAACCAACTGTTAGTTACCATAACGAATAGCTAGGATAAACAACACGTACTACACTTAATAAGTGAATATTAATATCACCCATAAAAACAAGAAAAGTAGATGAACAATTAAATTTGGTTTGTACTTTCGGTTTATTAATCAACCGGTGTCCGTAATATTTACATGACTAAAAAAATAAACAAGAAATAAGCCGCGTTCGTATAAAAGGAAACCTAGATCTCACAGTTGTTTATAATGAATACGTTCATTTTTTTTATTTGAATAAACCAGAATTGTTGAAGAAAGTTCTTATTCTTTAACGTACAAGTTCCTATTTAATAATTGTGAGATGTTTTTCTTACAACTATTCAATTAGAACGCGATGACAATTGAAAACACAATTACGACAAAGGTGTGAAATTTTGACATCCCATTTTGACATATTGTTGCAAATTGACTGGAGATAACATTAAAATCTCTATTGACTCGTGATTGCAATCAAGTCGCCATTTAAAACGGGTATCAATGGATCAGAGAGAGAACAACCAATTCATTATTTTTTAAGTTTTAATTAGCTTACTTTTATCAGATGAACAACAAAAAATGGCGAAATTATAACCGAGTACTCGAGTACCTATTTTAATAACCGGTACTCGGACGTCCGATCGAGTACTCGGGTACTCGGGTACCCGGTCCCATCCCTAATTAAAACATACATCACTTAACAAATGTGGCAACTAGAGTGCAGAAAAGGATAACAAGAGGGCCATGATGGCCCTGGATCGCTCACCTGATTTTTTTTTCTTCACTTTAGCTATATAAGCCCAACCCCCTGGCGGCCATAGTTTCTGACCAATCAACTTGGCTTGAAAGAATCTGATAGAGATTCACATTAGGAACATTTCTACAAACAAGAGGGCCATGATGGCCCTGGAATCGCTCACCTGATTTTTGTTCCCACTTTAGCTATATAAGCCCCGCCCCCTGGCAGCCATAGTTTCCGACCAATCAACTTGGTTTGAAGGAATCTGATAGAGGGTCACCCTAGGAACATTTCTACAAAATTATTTGAAAATCGGCCAGACACTTTTGGAGGAGAAGATTTTTTAAGTTTTCACTATAGCCATATAATGCAAAATAGCCCTGCCCACTGGAGGCCATGTTTTTTGAACAATCAACATGGCTTGAAGAAATCTGAAAGTGGGTCATCCAAGGAACATTTCTACAAAATTATTTGAAAATCGGCCTGACACTTATGGAGGAGAAGATTTTTTAAGTTTGCACTATAGCTATATAAGGCAAAATAGCCCCCCCCCCCCCCCCCTGGCGGCCATGTTTTTCGACTAATCAACATGGCTTCAAGGAATCTGATAGAGGGTCACCCAATGAACATTTCTACAAAATTATTTGAAAATAGGCCTGACTCTTTCGGAGGAGAAGATTTTTTAAGTTTTCACTATAGCCATATAAGGCAAAATCGCTCCGCCCTGCCTGGCGGCCATGTTTTTCGACCAATCAACATGGCTTGAAGGAATCTGATAGAGGGCCATCCAAGGAACAATTCTACAAAATTATTTAAAAATCTGCCTACCAGTTTGGGAGAAGAAGAATTTTGAAGTTTTTTTCATTTCGTTGCCATGGAAACCAGAATTCAGCATGGATCCAAAAAATTTGAAGGAAATCCGGTGTGGTCATTGAGAGGATTCTTTCTGTGAAGTTTCATCCCAATTGACCCACTGGTTACTGAGGAGAAGAAGTTGACGGACGACGCACGCCGGACAAAAGGCGATCACAATAACTCACCTTGAGCAAAGCTCAGGTGAGCTAAAAATTGACATGTTGACGAATTGACAAACTTGATGTAGCTATTCTGAATGACTGATTGCCATGAAATTTGAAAAAGGGCGTAATTTGTATTCAATACGTCCAGATACATTATCTTAAAGACAGAAATAAAGTTTTTAGAAAATATTTTTTCGTCAATTCGTCATCAAAATTGACGTGTTGACGAATTGACGAACTTGACAAAGCTCTTTGACTGATGGCAATGAAATTTGAAATAGGGCCTAACGTGCATTCAGTACGTCCAGATACATTATCTAAAAGACAGAAATAAAGTTTTTAGAAAATAATGTTTTCGTCAATTAGGAAATATTGTTAACACTCTGGGTGCTGCATTTTTAACTTAAGCATGTTGAAACTTTATCAGAATGTTTGTCTTGATGAGATGTAGGCTTAGTTCTAATATTGGTCATGTTTGTTAAAAAAACTAGGTCACTAGGCCAAATTGAAGGAAAACATTTTTAACACTCTGGAGGCCGCACTTTTAGATTCAGCAGCTTGAACTTTTGTCAGAATGTTCGTCTGAATAATATCTAGGTCAAGTACGAATATGGGTCATATTGGGTCAGAAATTAGGTCACTAGGCAAAATTGAAGCGCATTTTTACTTTGAGCAAGTTGAAACTTTGTCAGAATGTTTGTCTTGATGAAATCTAGTCCATGTTCGAATATGGGTCATATCAGGTAAAAAGAATAGGTCACTATATAGGCCAAATGACGGACAATCTTGTTAACACTCTGGAGTCTTTGTCCGAATAATTGTCTTGATGTGTTTTGTATTAAAAATTACATTGCATAATTCAGGTGAGCGATCTATGGCCATCATGGCCCTCTTGATTGTTTTTTTCTTCATGTGCAACGAAACATTGCGGCTTCTTTGATGCTTTACGTCAAACAGTCGTATTGATATCATATGATCTCAATTAACAATGTCTCTGACGACTTGTAAGAAAACATTGTGGAAAATGACACATTGTCCATAAACCTTTCCTCATTTTCTGTGAGTTCACTTTCAGACCATCCCGAGCAAATCCCCGGTAGATCAGTCGGTAGCGACACGGGTTGTGAGGTCGAACCCCAGCTCGGCATACATTCATTTCGATTTTTGACAAAAGTCACTGTGACAAGCTTCATTCGTCTTCCACCAATGGGCTGACAGTCTATGTGGAAAAGCAGCCAATTGTTTGGCAAGAGTGTTGTGTGGAGTGGAGTACTGGTGTGAGAAAGCCAGGAAACACATGAGTAGGTGAACTTGATGCCGTGATATGACTTAAATATTGTTTAAATCGGCGTTTAAACCCAAATCACATACACACACAAACACACACGATCAGATCATCCCGCAGGTTTGGTAAGACAGTCCTTGTGATACATCAGGAAAATCAACTAAAGCGTTCTTACGACAGTTTAAAATAAACATATATTTGCGCATAATTGCAATCTGATCCAAATGTGTAATTTTGTCAGAAAGTTCTAGAAACTTACTACGACTGCTTGTCAAACAATACACAGCAAGATCAAAGTGTTTTGATGTTCAAACTGTGTGTTTTACATTGAGTATTGTTTATTTACACATATTTCACAATAATTAACAAGTTTATAATGTCAACTTTCACTTAAGCGCTTATTCTTATATAATAATATTCTCAATTCCTTATCTGTAAGGACAAATGAAAATATACTTTGCCGTATAAATATCACTTGAAAACTTCCATACATGTAAAACACATTGCAAAATGTATTCATTAAATGCTTTACCCTGCTTCCATCAATTTGTCAGCTATATCTTAGGTTTCCTGGGTAATTAGCTCTTATTTCTGGTCCATTTATCCAGACACCAGCGAGTCGATCGAAATGCTAACTCCACAACCGTGAGCACCAAGGGAAGCAAGGAGACAAAGCTATTACTACCATTTTTAAGTCTTAAGTATGACCTGGTAGGTGATCGAATCCGCGACCTCCCGAAACTGAGGCGGTTTTCACTAAATGCTGTTTATAATTGGTCAGATTAGTTCTTTAAATGATAATCGAGAATATTATGAACTCATGACTATTTCTTTTTCATTTTATCAATGACAGTTAAATTTAGTAATTTGCTATAACTATTTAAGAACAATGGTGATACAGTCGTAAACCTTCCTTTTTGAAACATAATTTAACAAGGTCTAGCAAGAAAGTCAAATTTCAAACGAACATAAAAATATCAGTATAATTCCAATCTCCGCCAGATTGAATGCATAAACCATTTCCCACAAGTCTGCAGCAGACGACTCTGAAAATATCTGGGCAAAACTATGGAAAACATCTGTTAATGTTAATATCATTGTTTTGATTGACAAAAATCTCCATAAATGGCTGTTTAATCATTAAGTAGATAATATTGTGGTCATTATTTCAAACGTCGACTTCTGCAGATGTGTCAACATTTACCTGCAGTTGGGAAAAGGGTTAACGCATCCCCAATTATAAACGTTTCAAAGTCCTCTGCTGCAGAATTGTTGTATATGGGAAAGGGTTAAAACATTACAAAACAGGACAATTGTTTGCAAGATAGAGATCTTACACCGAAACAAATAGCCTTTTTCGGTATCGACATATCTTAGGGAGCAATTGCCTTTCAAATCCTATCTTCAAGTCATCGGGTACATATTTGTCAAGATGTGTATAATGTCTCTTGCATGAACGACAGTGTCCATCTGAAAAGGATTTGTTTTTGTGCCACAATATAACAATATCTTCCTTCACCGGCCGTCTTCATTGTGAATAAATGGACAAGGGACAGAAAGGAAAATGTCACAATCAGTCTACTAAACGACATTCAAATGATTGAAGGAAAAATTGCTCATAATGAACACTTTTTTTCTTATACCACAATAATGCAGACGCGGCAGAAAGCGTCCATATGTGGGTAAGGGTTAAGCAACATGGTCTGACAAAGTTATTTACTTGTTCAAATGTCATTGTCAGAAACAATGTAGATCTATAGATTGTAGTAATATGCAGTACAGAGTAATTAAGACTATTTCATACATAATGGTATCTTCTCCTATTGTCATTTGTTTTCAACCTTGCATGAAAACCCCTACTTAACCCTTTCCCACATACAACTAATTTGCAGCAGACGACTTTGAACATATTTTGTCAAAAAATGGAAAATCTCTATAATTGAATGGATTATAAACCCGGATGCAATGACTATAAGTGGAAAACATAATATTGTGGCCAAAGGTGAAATTGCTCATCATGAGCAATTTCACCTTTGGCCACAATGTTTTCAAAAGTCGTCTGCTGCTATTGCGTTAAAATGCGTCTGCAGGTGGGAAAGGGTTAAGATATTTCACATTTGTTTCTAAGATGTTGTTTAAGAATATGGCTCTAAAATATTCCTTTAATTTACAGTTCAAAATTGATATTTATGTCTCTCTGAAGCATTTAACCCTTTCTTGAATGTAAATGACTTTAAATGCATTTGCAGCAGATGACTTTTAAAAACAAGCAAGAGAAAAGGAGAAAGTGCTCATATAATATCAGTTCTCCCCTTTTCCACAATATTTTCTACATGATTTCAATTACTCTTTCCTTTTGATAGATGTTGCATTTTTCTTCAGATGGTGCCATTTAAGCTACTCTCAATAAAGAAAATGTTAATATTAATTGATACATCTTTGTCAAATCAATATCAAACTTATTTCAGCATGATTTGGCATTCTTATTAAAAATTGAGGCTATTAGGAAAGATAATATGGAGATGAAGTATAAAATGGACAACCTCAGCTCTAATATCGCATTTTTAGAGGGGCATTATAGAAGTAATAACCTGTGAATTGGGGGGTATTCGTGGTTGTCTTAACGAGTCTTGTAGCGAAACGTAGGAAAACGTTAGACGCTGTATCAAAAACAACTTGAATTTGCCGAGTCTTGCAAAGATAGACATTGAACTAGCACACAGGGTGAAATCGAACGACGATGGAAAGCGTACAAATGTGGTAAAATTCACTACATTTAAAGATCGTGATCAAATCCTATATGAAGCCAAAAAGATGCTTCTTAAAATGTCTTATTGTTTTGTAAAGGTGGACTTCACAAACAGGGTTAAGTTGTTCATACGCGAACTTGGAAAACGACTGGTCGAAGCGATGGTTAAGGGTCAATATGCAGCCATGCATTTCAACAAACCTTTTTTTTTATTATTATTTATTTCACACAAGATATACGTAAGTACATGTTACAATACAAACAAAAATTTAAACTTTCGAATATATGTCTTCTATTTCGAAAATGTTATGTACCATGCATTTCAGTATTCTTGCTATGTTTTCTATGCTACAAAGAAGAATTAGAAGGAAGAGATAATGATAATGATGAAACGGAGAAGAAGAAAGATGAAAAGTAGAATAAGAGAAAAGGTATGTGAGTTAATAAGGGTCTGACTGTGATTCAATTGGTATGAAAAATGTGCTGTTTTTATTAAAGGTTTGTAAATGTTATCCACTTTATGTTGTGAAGTTTTGATTGGTCTTTTAATAAAGCGATTTCTTGTTCTACCTTTATCTTGCTTTTCAAATGATTAATAAAGGAGTTCAAAGCAGGGATTGTATCGTTTTTATTAACATTAACATTAATTTAACAGGAGGCCCAAGAGGGCCAGCATCGCTCCACGGCCATAAGGCAAAAATTAAATCTCCAAACAGCCCCACCCCCTGATGGCCATGTTTTTGACCAATCAACATGGCTTAAAGGAATCTGATAGAGGGTCAAAAAAATTAAATCTCCAAACAGCCCTACCCCCTGATGGCCATGTTTTTGACCAATCAACATGGCTTAAAGGAATCTGATAGAGGGTCAGGTCATCCTAGGAACATTTCTACACAATTATTTGAAAATCAGCCCGAAAATTTTGTTGGAGAACATTTTTTAATTTTTCACTATAGCTATATAATGCAAAATATCCCCGCCCCTTGGCGGCTATAGTTTTCGACCAATCAACATGGCTTGAAGGAATATGATAAAGGGTCACTCTAGGAACATTTCTACAAAATTATTTGAAAATCTGCCTGACACTTTCAGGAGAAGATTTTTTAAGTTTTCACTATAGCCATATAAGGCAAAATAGCCCCGCCCTCTGGCGGCCATGTTTTTCAACCAATCAACATGGCTTGAAGGAATCTGGTAGAGGGTTTCCCTAGGAACATTTCCACAAAGTTATTTGAAAATTGGCCAAACACTTTTGAAGGAGAAGAGTTTTCACTATAGCCATAAAAGTCAAAATAGCCCCGCCCCCTGGCAGCCATGTTTTTCTACCAATCAACTTGGCTTGTAGGAATCTGATAGAGGTTCACCCAAGGAACATTTCTACAAATTATTTGAATATTGGCCTGACATTTTCGGAGTAGAAGATTTTTAAGTTTTAACTTTAGCCATATAAGACAAAATAGCCCCGCCCTCTGGCGGCCATGTTTTTCGACCAATCAACATGGCTTGAAGGAATCTGATAGTTGGTCTCCCAAGGAACATTTCTACAAACAAAATTGAAAATTGGACAAATGCTTTCGGAGGAGAAGATTTTTTAAATTTTCACTATAGCCAGTTAAGGCAAAATAGCCCCTTCCCCTGGCGGCCATGTTTTTCGACCAATCAACATGGCTTGAAGGAATCTAATAGAGGGTCACCAAAGGAACATTTCTACAAAATTATTTGAAAATAAGCCCGACACTTTCGGAGAAGAAGATTTTTTAAGTTTTCACTATAGCCATATAGGGCAATATAGCCCCACCCCCTGGCGGCCATGTTTTTCGACCAATTAACATTTCTTGAAGGAATCTGATAGAGGGTCACCAAAGGAACATTTCTACAAAATTATTTGGAGAAGAAGATTTTTTTTTTTTTTAAGTTTTCACTATTTTTTTCTTTCGGTTGCTATGGATACCAGAATTGTGCATGGATAAAAAAAAATTGAAGGAATTTAGGAGAGGACATTGAGAGGATGCTTCCTATGAAGTTTCAACAAAATTGGCCCAGTGGTTAAGGAGGAGAATTTGTTTAAAGGAAAAAGTTAACGCACGCACGGACAATTCGCCATGACATAAGCTCGACTGGCTTTCAGGCAGTGGAGCCAAAAACCATATGCACATGCAAGCTTGTATATACGATAAGAAATACACCACTAATATGTGAAGTGTTCGTGGTCGAGGGGTAACAGTAACATTTTGTGGGTTCGAATCCGTCGAAAAAACACATCATATCAGCCGTCCCGCGAGAAAACCAACATTGTGGGGTCTGCGTAAAATATTGACCCGGATCAGCCTAAGCATGCCGCGCAGGCTTACCCGGATAGACACTTTTCGCCTCATGTAGATTTTCTGTTTCAGGAATTATTACTCTATCCCCCTGACGAGGACTGTGTTGGCTCGGATCAGTCTGCGCGGACTGTGCATGCTGATCTGGATCGATACATTATGCAGAGGCCATTGTTTTGGTTTTCTCGTTGGACGCATCATATTATAGATTTACGCTATACATATAAACAAAATGAATGGAAAATATTCAGAGTGTATTTGGGCATCACATATATTAAGCTATATAAGCACCGCCCCCTGGCAGCCATAGTTTCCGACCAATCGACTTGGCTTGAAGGAATCTGATAGAGGGTCACCCTAGGAACATTTCTACAAAATTATTTGAAAATCGGCCAGACACTTTTGCAGAAGATTTTTTTTTTAAGTTTTCACTATAGCCATATAATGCAAAATAACCCTGCCTACTGGCGGCCATGTTTTTTGACCAATCAACATGGCTTGAAGGAATCTGAAAGTGGGTCACTTAATGAACATTTCTACAAAATTATTTGAAAATCGGCCTGACACTTTCGGAGAAGAAGATTTTTTAAGTTTTCACTATAGCCATATAATGCAAAAGAACCCTGCCCACTGGCGGCCATGTTTTTTGACCAATCAACATGGCTTGAAGGAATCTGATAGTGGGTCATCCAAGGAACATTTCTACAAAATTATTTGAAAATCGGCCTGACACTTTCGGAGGAGAAGATTTTTTAAGTTTTCACTATAGCCAATAAGGCAAAATAGCCCCGCCCCCTCCTGGCGGCCATGTTTTTCGACCAATCAACTTGGCTTGAAGGAATCAGATAGAGGGTCATCCAAGGAACATTTCTACAACATTATTTGAAAATAGGCCTGACACTTTCGTCGGAGAAGATTTTTTGAGTTTTCACTATAGCCATATATAAAGGCAAAATAGCCCCGCCCCCCTGGCGGCCATGTTTTTCGACCAATCAACATGGCTTGAAGGAATCTCATAGAGGGTCATCCAAGGATCATTTCTACATAATTATTTGAAAATCTGCCAACCAGTTTGGGAGAAGAAGAATTTTAAAGTTTTTTTCATTTCGTTGCCATGGAAACCAGAATTCTGCATGGATCCCAAAAATTTGAAGGAAATCTGGTGAGGTCATTGAGAGGATAAAATAATAAGAGTCGTCCCGCGATAAAACCAACAGTATGGCCTCTGCGTAATGTATCGATCCAGATTAGCCTGCGCAGTCCGCGCTGACTGATCCGGGCCATTCCGTCTCAGGGGAATTGAGGTATAGAGTAATGATTCCTGAAACAGAAAATTCACAGGAGGCGAAAAGTTTTTATCCGGGTAAGCCTGTGTGGCATTCTTAGGCTGATCCAGGTCGATACATTACGCAGAGGCGATAATGTTGGTTTTCATAGCGGGATGGCTCATTGTGTAATTCAGGTCAGAGGTTAACAATTAAACTCCTTCTTTGTTTCCATGTAAATCAACAAGTTTCAACCCTAAGTTGTCACACTTTCTTCAATTTTTACAAAATGAACATCATTAGTCATTTAAAAGAGTTACCATTGGAAACAGCTCTATTAATGAATAGAGTTGAAAACAATGTCGCAAAAGGAGAAATGCTCATGTTGAATACTCTCCTTTTGCCACATTGTTTTCAAAAGACATCTGCTGCAGATGTGTCCAAAATGTGTGTTTAAATGGTGTAAATTACCAGTACTCGTTTTCAGTAATTTCTCCTTTTGTCACAATGTTTTCAAAAGTCGTCTGCTGCAGAGGCGTCACAAAGCGTCTATAAGTTGGAAAGGGTTGAACACTTTATTTCATGCAGATAACTTGAGGCTCATGCAACTTTGACTATGTAATTAAGCACTGTTAGAGAAATATAAAATGTTTTACCCACATGTCTGAATCCGGACAGGGCGTTCAATACGGAACGCCTTTGCTGCCTCATTATACAATATTTGTTTACATTATGTGTAGTCTTTACACTATCATGTAATACTCCTTTATGTTATTTACACTGATTAATGTGTTAGGTGCATAATCCGTTTCGTTATGTGCACCTTCATTATATGATTTATACTGATCGTTGTGTCTTGTGAATTTTCCATTTCGTTTCGTTAGTATACCTCAGTATGTGGTCTGTACAGATAATTGTGTCTTGTGCCTTCGCAACTCGTAATCGACCAACATATCGTCTGCTTCTGGAAGACTGCATATGCAGCACAGCCAGGGGCGGTTAAGCTCATCTCGGACCATGAGCTTATAGTGCTCATGTGATACACCTAAAATCCATGAAGTTAGGTTGACGAGTGATGAATTGACGAGTGACGAGCTGTGACATTTTATTAGGTCCGTGAAGTTAGGTTGACGAGTGACGAATTGCCAAGTGACGAACTGTGACATTTTTTCTAAAAACTTTATTTCTTTCTTTAAGATAATGTATTCAATTCAATTCAATTCAATTCAATATACTTTATTTAATGACGGTAACACAATAAACAATTACAACATCAGTTATCCCCCTTATGGCCGTCATGTATCTGGACGTATTAAATGTAAATTAGGTCCTATTTCATGTTTCATGGCGATCAGTCAATCAGAAGAGCTTAGTCAAGTTCGTCAATTCGTCAACCAAAACAAAATATTTCTAAAAACTTGATTTCTTTCCTTTAGATAAGTATCTGTATGTATTGAATGCAAATTAGGCCCTATTTAATGTTTCATGGCGATCAGTGAATCAGAAGAGTTTCTTCAAGTTCGTCTAGACGAAGCTCTTCTGATTGACTGATCGCCATGAAACATGAAATAGGGCCTTATTTTGATTTAATACATCCAGATACATTATCTTAAAGAAAGAAAAAAAAGTTTTTAGAAAGAAAAAAAAATGTCACAGTTCGTCACTCGTCAATCCCTTACTTCACAGAATTAACAAAATGTCACAGTTCGTCACTCGTCAACCTAACTTCAAGGACTTAAATTTATTTCTGTTCATAAATTATTCAAACTTGTGCATGCTTCAAATATATAACTAGTTCGAAGTAACTTTTTAAAATTCCACAGTGAAAGTGAAAACATGTACACCTGATGCAAATCCATATATTTCTTAAAACACTCTTCAAGCCTGTGTAAAGTTTCAAGGCCATGGGATTTGAGCTATAAATAGTCACATTTTTTTAGGAGCTATGACATCAGTGAGTGGTCTAGGAGATTTATACAGAATCTTTTTAGCAAAGTAACATTTTATTTCTTACCTAACACTTTAATACAGTGTTTATAATGAGTTTAAAAAATATTTTAGTTACTAAGCTTATATCTTGTATTTCAATTTATTTTAATGATATAATGATCTAACATGTACAGGGTGTTTCATAATATCTGATACCATTAAAAACTATTACAAAAGATACATATAATGAATAATGCAGTCATGTCATATGTCATTTTGAAGTAGTCAAAATAAAGTTTTGTGTGGTGTAGAAAGTACGGGAAAATGTTGACGTCATGACGTCATCAACGACGTCATCGAAACAAGTCGTTATTCCAAGATGGCGCTGTCCACAGAGCAGTGCACAGAAGTTGTTAAACTGTATTATAAGAGTTATTCACCAGTTACAGTGATCAGATCGATGCAGAAATTGTACCCCGATAATGAGAAACTCGGTAAGATGCAAGTGCACAGAATTGTCAAAAGGTTTGAGAAGTCAGGATCAGTTATTGATCGACGCCGTAGCAATGCCGGCCGGCCAAAATCAGTAAGGACTTCAGAGAGTATCGAACAACTGAGAACTGTTATTGAAGAAACTCCATAAAGGTCTGTACGTAGAGTGTTATGAGGCATTACTAACAATGCAAGTGCAACTAGTGTCTACAGGATGCTGAGATTCGATTTGAAATTAAAACCGTACACTATTTCTATTATGCAACACTTGAAACCTTCTAATATTGACAGTCGACTTGCGTTCGCCACGTGGATAAAAGATCGACCGGATATGGCAGACAATACTTGGTTTTCAGATGAAGCGCATTTCTACTTAAATGCGCAAGTAAGTAAACGTAACTGTCGTTTCTGGGTTACAGAAAAACCAAATATTTACACGGAAAGATCTTTGCATTCTGAGAAAGTAACAGTTTGGGCAGCATTAAGTTCTTCTGGCATTATAGGTCCATTTTTTCTTTGAGGATGAGGACAGTGAGGTAGAGACAATTAACAGTAGTCGATATTTAGATATCCTAAAAAAGAAGTTAGTGCCAGCATTAAGGAGAAAGGGTATGGACCTTAACACACTGGTTTCAGCAAGATGGTGCTACTCCGCACACTTCAAGGGAGGTACTTTCTCTGGTTTGAGAGAAGGCTTGGTACAAACTTTATTTCTTACAGGACCTACACAGTATGGCCCCCTCACGCTCCCGATCTGAGTCTGCTGGACTTTTTCCTCTGGGGATATCTCAAAGACAGGGTGTACAGCGCCGCACCAGCATCTCTAGAAGATTTGAAAATATCCATCAAGCGAGAAATAAGAAATATTTCAACGGACACCTGCAAATCAGTGATTTGTAACTTCAAGAAACGTCTAGACATCGTAAAAAGGACGTCATCTGGAACACTTGTTGTAAAACTGACATATTGAGAAAACCCGTATAAAGGAATGTGTTTAAGATAATCTTCTGATGTCATATATCAAATAAAACTTTACTCTGCCTACTATCACATTGTTACGTTTATTTAAGCGTGTTTTACATTGTAAGAGAAATATAAAGCACCAAAATGGTAACAGATACTATGAAACACCCTGTATATGCAAATACCAATTCAAATGTTATATGTGCATTGTCGGATCTTGATCTATATACACAGCTAAATAGTAATGGTAAATACAAAATAGATATTACCAGAGATTACATAACTTTTAAGAGCTGTGATATAACAAAGAAGAATACAGTTCTTTATCGATAATTATTGCATAAAATCTATGTTTTACGCCCGCTTAAGGGATACAGAAACATTGCAAAACCCGGGCATAAACGGTGAAAAAACGTGTATAAACAAGGCGATTCTCGCACGTGCCTTTTCAGACCGGTTAGATGTTTTACATATGCATACCCCGGCGCCATAATTATAGTAAACAAAACATGAACGCTGCATCTCTCGGCTACTGGCCGAAAGTCGGCGATTTATGTCAGGTATTGTTTAAACATGATGGTATTAATCACAGTGTGATAGAAATAGTGAAAGATTGGCCTATTCCGAAGTATCTCATACGCACGATAAAGTGGGTTTAATAGTAGGAATTTTAAAAACACTGGGACCGAATAGTAGGAAAATGATATCACGTCAGCGGTTTGATGTCATAACGCTAGTCATTTGGCGCCAAAACCCGTAAATTTCATCTAAACATATTGTAAACGTTAATGTAAATGTAATATCAAACAATAATATCAGCTTTTTTAGCTCGATAATCGGTAACTTGCAATAAACTCACAGCTAAAGAGCATAATATAATCCAAAACCATTTATTTAATTTGACCCGTGTCGAGTCAGCGATGGCAACCTTGATGTAGAACCGGTTCGTTTTATAACATCGAATGTGTCAATCGTTATCGAGTCATGTTCATCAGCGGTTATTGTATATCTGAATGTTACAGCGGACTATATATTGGATGTTTGCTCTTATTTTATGCAATAATAGCGAAAATACACATTTTCTCGGTCGTGAACATCTGCGCCCTTCAAATGTGTTTATGCCCTCGTGCTTCGCAAATGTGTATTATCCCTATATTGTATAGTTTTAATTATATATCTTTAGAGATATGTGATATAACAAAGAAGCGTACAGTTCTTCATTGATAATTGTATAGTTATAATATGTGCATTTTCTGATCTTGATCTACACAACTAAATAGTAAGGTAAATACAAAATAGATATTACCAGAGATTATATAACTTTAAAGATCTGTGATATAACAAAGAAGAGTACAGTTCTTTATGGATAATTGTATAGTTATATAATTATGTTCAAAGTTTGAAAGACATAATTATGCAATAAGTACTTAACACACAAAATGATGATGACTTTCTAGAGAGAGTTTCACAGTTGTCAAATCCTCCCTGCATAATGATTCAATACATATTAAATGGAGAGGATAAGAGCTACATTATATATGCTTACTGTCAGTCTGTCAGATATATTTGTAAATTTTGACTTGTTTGATGTTTTATGCAACTTAATGCGTATACATTAATTCCTACCATTTCATAGTATTTGATGTGACCAGTGATCAAATCACCCAGATAGAAAAACAACAAGAGGGCCATGAGGCCCTGGAATCGCTCACCTGAGAATGGGCTATTTAAGACTTAACTCTTTCAGCGCTAATGGCAATATCATCAAGACAAACTTTCTCACAAAAAGTCAAAAATGTGATCTAGTAGTGTTAACTAGATTGTTCTACAATTTAACCTGACCTGACCCATATTCGAACTTGGCCTAGATATCACTAAGACAAACATTCTGACAAAGTTTCAACTTCTCAAGCCAAAAATGCGGCTTCAAGAGTGTTAACAAGATTTTCCTTAAATTGGGCCGAGTGACCTAGTTTTTGACCCGACATGACCTTCAAACTTGGCCTAGATATCATCAGGACAAACTTTCTGATAAAGTTTCAACATGCTCAAGTTTAAAATGCGGCTTCAAGAGTGTTAACAAGATTTTCCTTAAATTTGGCCTAGTGACCTAGAGGTCAACCAGACATGAACCATATTCGAACTTGACCTAGATATCACTAAATCAAATTTTCCGACATAGTTACAACATGCTCAAGCCAAAAATGTGGCTTCCAGAGTGTTAACAATATTTTTCTTAAATTTGGCCTAGTGACCTAGTTTTTGACCGGACATGACCCATATTTGAACTTGGTCTAGATATCATCCAGACAAATATTCCGATAAAATTTCAATATGCTCAAGCTAAAAATGCGGCTTCAAGAGTGTTAACAAGATATTCCTTAAATTTGGCCTAGTGACCTAGTTTTTGACCAGACATGAACCATATTCAAACTTGACTTGATATAACTAAGTCAAATGTTCCGACATAGTTACAACATGCTCAAGCTAAAAATGTGGCTTCCAGAGTGTTAACAAGATATTTCTTAAATTTAGCCTAGTGACCTAGTTTTTGACTGGACATGACCCATTTTTGAACTTGGCCTAGATATCATCAAGACAAATATTCTGATAAAGTTTCAACATGCTCAAGTTTAAAATGTGGCTTTCAGAGTGTTAACAAGAGTTTTCTTAAATTTGGCCTAGTGACCTAGTTATTGACCTGACATGACCTATATTCGAACTTGGCCTAGATATTACTAAGAGAAACATTCTGACAAAGTTTCAACATGCTCAAGTTTGAATTGTGGCTTCAAGAGTGTTAACAAGATTTTCCTTAAATTGGGCCGAGTGACCTAGTTTTTGACCCGACATGACCCAGTTTCGAACTTGGCCTAGAGTTGATGGAGATATATGTTCTGATAAACTTTCATGAATGTTGGATGCAAAATGTTGCCTCTAGAGTGTTAACAAGCAAATGTTGACGACGGACTACGAACGACGGACGATTGACAAAAGGCAATCACAAACTCACCTGGTCGGGTGAGCTAAAAATCGTCTGCTGCGGAATTGTCAAAATGCGTCTATATTTCACTTATTGGGAAAGGGTTGATAAAGCTAAATCTAACAGTAAACACAGATGTGCAATCTGGTTTGCAATTATAATCAAAGGCAAACATGTATTCATAAAGTCAAGATTTAATCTGTATAGGAAAGGGTTAAAATACTTTACTGAGCAGATTGCACATTTAGTTATGGCAGAACATTATTTAAGTTGTTTCTATTCTTTCACAGCTTATGTCCAAGAGGTAGGGAGGACTGGCAGATAAAGTGGTGAAGCTGATGCTCTTTTTACTACAACAAAGCTGACATTGGGCTTTCTAGTATGAAAACAGATACGAAGGAATATTTGTTTAATAATGAAACATGCCGGCGGAGAACAATAAATAGTTACTTTGGTTTTGAAAATGTTAACACACGACATAACTGCTGTGATGTTTGCACATAACACCTTGGAATATAATGGGATTTCATCAATTTGGCTATGAAGTAGAATGTCTCACTTCACATATTTAGAAAACATCTGTCTTAAACTAGACGCTCCCTGACAACTTTTGAAAACATTGTGACAAAAGATGAAATTGTTCATTATGAGTTATTACTCCTTTTGCCACAATGTTTCAACTTTCTTCAGTAATTAAACAAAACTAATTATGTTGTAGAAGGAAAAGGGTTAAAGAGAATATTTGCTTATTTAGTATATTAAGTAACAAGTCTAGGAAATCAATATACCATGCCAAAGGACACTGCAAACATGGATCGAATCAGGACACCTGATTCAAAATTCCCCATGCTAACAACCAGAGCTCCTGATTACGGGCGTTTTGCATGTTCTAAAATCCTTATTTGACCATGAGACGATTCTTTTTGAGTACCCACAACATAGGGTTTGCCTTAATATTAAGAGAGAAATTATGGGAAAAAGAGATGAATACCTAATAATTGGATTATAATTGTCATTACAGTACAACCTCTCCAAAGCAACTGAGACTAGAAAGCAGAATAATGCTGCTGCTCTAAATGAGAGGTAATTTTCTAAAGAGTTTAATTTGTCCAGCCAACACACATTTAAGAAATCGAAAACATCAGGAACGTTTTTACTATTTCTTTAAAACTTGTAAAAGACTTACATGGAACAATTTCAATAACGTTTAGACACATGTTAAAGACGTGTCGGTAATTTAGACACATGTTAAAGACGTGTCGGTAATTTGGACACATGTTAAAGACGTGTCGGTAATTTGGACACATGTTGAAGATGTGTCGGTAATTTGGACACATGTTAAAGACGTGTCAGTAATTTGGACACATGTTAAAGACGTGTCGGTAATTTGGACACATGTTAAAAGATGTGTCGGTAATTTGGACACATGTTAAAGACGTGTCGGTAATTTAGACACATGTTAAAGATGTGTCGGTAATTTAGACACATGTTAAGGACGTGTCGGTAATTCAGACACATGTTAAAGACGTGTCGGTAATTTGGACACAGCTTTATTTGACGAAACGTGGCAAATATGTTTCAAATCAAAGATGTCCAGCATGTCTTTATTTAAATAACGCTTAGACACATGTAAAAGACGTGTCGGTAATTTGGACACAGTTTTATTTGACGAAACGTGGCAAATACGTTACAAATCAAAGATGTCCAGCATGTCTTTATTTAAATAACGCTTAGACACATGTTAAAGACTTGTCGGTAATTTGGACACAGCTTTATTTGACGAAACGTGGCAAATACATTTCAAATCAAAGATGTCCAGCATGTCTTTATTTAAATAACGCTTAGACACATGTTAAAGACGTGTCGGTAATTTGGACACAGCTTTATTTGACGAAACGTGGCAAATACGTTACAAATCAAAGATGTCCAGCATGTCTTTATTTAAATAATTTTCAACATTCTTAGTCTATACATAAAAAGAAAACCTGCACCATTCATCTCCCGGTGGCCATATTTATCAAACGATAGCAACAATTTGAACAACATTAATAGAAGGAAACCCAAGGAACAATTGTGCCGAATTATTTTCAAATCAAATGATGTTTAAAGATACTTATATCAGCACAATTAGGGATAAAAACGATTATCAATATTAATACTCAGGTACCCGTATACTTTAACGATCGATTACTCGAGTATTCGTAATTGACTCATGATTGCAATCAAGTTGTCGATTAAAATGGATTAAAATGGATTAAGTACCATTATCAGATGATTCCTGCTTTTTTTATGCCGTTACTTTTGACCATCGTGTTTAGTAATTCAATGATTTTATTCTTTAACACAGAGAACAATCAATTCATTCATTTATTTCTAGCATAAAGAAACAAGAGTACCGCAAACGGTACATAATACGCCCTTCATGAACTTCTTTGTAAGTTTCCTCTTTGTTTTGATATGTTGTTTGTTTGTAAAAAGTTAATAAAGTCGTTCAGGAATAAGTTGTTAAAGAATAATGGGAAACTATGAATAATGCATAACTCATGCAGAAATTGACAAATATTCTAAGTCCAAAAAGGGGCATAACTCATTCAAGAATTGACGAAATCCCAGGAAATATGAACTTGATCTGTGACATATCACTACAAAGCCTAATACACAATTTCAGGTCAATAGCTCAAAGTATGTAAGAAAAAAGTGCGGAAAACCAATATTCTAAGTCCAAAAAGGGGCATAACTCATTCAAAAATTGACGAAATCCGAGGAAATGTGAACTTGATCTGTAACTCATGATTACAAAGCCATATACATAATTTCAGCTCAATAGATCAAAGCATGTAGAAAAAAAGTGTGGAAAACAAATATTCTAACAAATATTCTTTCTAACAAATATTCTAAGTCCAAAAATGGGCATAACTCATTCAAAAATTGACGAAATCCCAGGAAATATGAACTTGATCTGTGACATATCACTAGAAAGCCTAATACACAATTTCAGGTCAATAGCTCAAAGTATGTAAGAAACAAGATGTGTTTGTGAAACACTGATGGCAACATCTTGGTCAAAGGTCAAGGTCGCCAGGTCAAAAATGTTGGTACTGACAGAAAGGTCATGTCACAAGGAATACACATGTGAAATATGGTAGCCGTACCTGTTATGGTTGAAAAGTAGTGGTCAAGGTTAAAGTTTTTTTCGAGAATGGCAACATCTAGGTCAAAGGTCAAGGTCGCAAGGTGAAAAATTTTGGTACTGACAGAAAGGTCATGTCACAAGATATACACATGAAATATGGTAGCCGTACCTGTTATGGTTCAAAAGTAGTCGTCAAGGTTAAAGTTTTTATCGAGAATGGCAACATCTAGGTCAAAGGTCAAGGTCGCAAGGTGAAAAAGTTTGGTACTGACAGAAAGGTCATGTCACAAGGTATACACATGTGAAATACGGTAGCCTTACCTGTTATGGTTCAAAAGTATTTGTTTGTTTGGAGTTTAACGCCGCTTTCAACAGCTTTGGTCATATCACGGCGGTCAGTGCACCTACCCATGTTTTCCTGGCTTTCCCACACCAGTACTTACACAACATTCTTTCGAAGCCACTGACTACTTTCTCACATAGATCAGAGGTGAGAGGCAATGGAAAACATCGCCCGAAAGAATGTCGCCGCAACCGGGTATCGAACCCGTAACCTCCAGATCACGAGTCAGATACGCTACCAATTGAGCTACCCGGCCGGGCTGGTTCAAAAGTAATGGCCAAGGTTAAAGTTTTTTTCGAGAATGGCAACATCTAGGTCAAAGGTCAAGGTCGCAAGGTCAAAAATGTTGGTACTGACAGAAAGGTCATGTCACAAGGAATACACATGTGAAATATGGTAGCCTTACCTGTTATGGTTCAAAAGTAATGGCCAAGGTTAAAGTTTTTTTCGAGAATGGCAACATCTAGGTCAAAGGTCAAGGTCGCAAGGTCAAAAATGTTGGTACTGACAGAAAGGTCATGTCACAAGGAATACACATGTGAAATATGGTAGCCGTATCTGTTATGGTTCAAAAGTAATGGCCAAGGTTAAAGTTTTTTTCGAGAATGGCAACATCTAGGTCAAAGGTCAAGGTCGCAAGGTCAAAAATGTTGGTACTGACAGAAAGGTCATGTCACAAGGAATACACATGTGAAATATGGTAGCCTTACCTGTTATGGTTCAAAAGTAATGGCCAAGGTTAAAGTTTTTTTCGAGAATGGCAACATCTAGGTCAAAGGTCAAGGTCGCAAGGTCAAAAATGTTGGTACTGACAGAAAGGTCATGTCACAAGGAATACACATGTGAAATATGGTAGCCGTATCTGTTATGGTTCAAAAGTAATGGCCAAGGTTAAAGTTTTTTTCGAGAATGGCAACATCTAGGTCAAAGGTCAAGGTCGCAAGGTCAAAAATGTTGGTACTGACAGAAAGGTCATGTCACAAGGAATACACATGTGAAATATGGTAGCCGTACCTGTTATGGTTCAAAAGTAATGGCCAAGGTTAAAGTTTTTTTCGAGAATGGCAACATCTAGGTCAAAGGTCAAGGTCGCAAGGTCAAACATTTTGGTACTGACAGAAAGGTAATGTCACAAGGAATACACATGTGAAATATGGTAGCCGTACCTGTTATGGTTCAAAAGTAGTGGTCAAGGTTAAAGTTTTTTTCGTGCAGACAGGCCAAAAACTACATCTAGGTCAAAGGTCAAGGTCGCAAGGTAAAAAATGTTGGTACTGACAGAAAGGTCATGTCACAAGGAATACACATGTGAAATATGGTAGCCGTACCTATTATGGTTCAAAAGTAGTGGTCAAGGTTAAAGTTTTTTTTGTGCAGACAGACAGACAGACGTGCAGACGTGCAGACAGACAGGCCAAAAACTATATGCCCCCCGAATCGGAGATTCCGGGGGGGCATAAAAAGTGCGGAAAATCAATATTCTAAGTCCAAAAAGGGGCATAACTCATTCAAAAATTGACGAAATCCGAGGAAATGTGAACTTGATCTGTAACTCATGATTACAAAGCCATATATACATAATTTCAGCTCAATAGATCAAAGCATGTAGAAAAAAAGTGCGGAAAACAAATATTCTAACAAATATTCTAAGTCCAAAAAGGGGCATAACTCATTCAAAAATTGACGAAATCCCAGGAAATATGAACTTGATCTGTGACACATCACTACAAAGCCTTATACAAAATTTCAGCTCAATAGCTCAAAGTATGTAAGAAAAAAGTACGGAAAACCCGGACGGACGGACATGACCATACCATAATACGGACCGTTTTTAAAAAAACGGTCGTATAAAAACAGAAAAATGGGGAAATTATAATCAATTATTAGAATACCTATTTTGATAACCGGTACTCGGACGTATGATCAAGTACTTCAGATTTATTCCAGGGTACCCGGTCCCATCCCTACTATGTATTCAAGCCATGTTAATCAACGGATCGGAGTAGGTTGGAACAGTATTGGTTGAGTCACCCAAGGAATATTGGTCCAATTGTTTATGAGGAGAAATTGTTTGCAAGAAAATGAGAACAGATAGATGATGACTATGCAGATGGTGCATGATCACAATTCTCACACTGCACTACATGCTAAGCTGGTTTAATAAAAGAATTGGTGAAATTAAAAACCCAAACCAGCTTTTGAGAAAGTTAATGTTGACCCTTCCCAAATACAGACGCTTTCTGATCCTTCTGCAGCAGAAGACTTTTGAAATCATTGTGACAAAAGGAGAAATATGAGCCATAATATGGTGTCCGGATTTTGAGTTACATCACAAACACTGTGGTGTCCTCTTTTGTAATATTTGACTTTTGTCAAATTAAATGCTATATATATGTTTAGAACAATATCTAAAGCTGTTAAATTCTAAATGACAAAATAGATTTTATCTTTAAATAAAGAGAAATGTGGGTTTTAAATTGTATTGTTAGTAACACAGGACACCATATAATAAATCAATTTTATGAAGATTATGCCTAGTTAAATTTGTTTAGATCTAATTTACATTTTCACCATCTTTATTTGGAATTATTTCAATAAATAAATGGTTTATTTAGTGAAATAATTAATAGTATACAACTAGATAAAGAATGGTGTAACAGGACACAACATGATGTAACAGGACACAAACTGGTGTGTAACAGGACACAAACTGGTGTGTAACAGGACACAAAATGATGTAACTGGACACTTATTCAATTGTATTGTTAGTAACACAGGACACCATGAAATAAATCAATTTTATGAAGATTTTGCCTAGTTGAATTTGTTTAGATCTAATTTACATTTTCACCATCTTTATTTGGAATTATTTCAATAAATAAATGGTTTATTTAGTGAAATAATTAATAGTATACAACTAGACAAAGAATGGTGTAACAGGACACAAACTGTTGTGTAACAGGACACAAAATGATGTAACTGGACACTAATTGTGCACTTCATATAAGTGTGTAACAGGACACCTTAGAAAAAAATAAACAAATCATATAATAGCATAAACATTTTCAGTATAAATAATTCTCCAGTTAAATTAAAATATACTAATCATGCAACTATGTATTTATTACGTAAGCAAAGTGCTTATGGAGGTAGAATATGCTTTCCAGGACAGTCAACGTTACAAGGCAAAAGAGACAAAATTCGCGATTTTTTTCCCCAGTCAAAAATAATAACAAGTTCTTCGTAGTGAATTAAATAGGTTCGCAAACATCTCTGGACAATTTAAATAACGAAATAGGAAGTTACTACGCATTGCGATACATTATAAGCAACCATTGATGATCGCAATTGGCTTGGTGGCGGCGTAACAAAATTTCAGAAGTCTGACTGTCATTTTCGAGCCGCCATTTTAAAACACTCTTGTCGTAAAACGTCTCTAACTGTCGTAAATTGTTGCGATGTTTAATGTCGTAAATAGAACAGCCAAAATTTAGTTTCCTCCTAGGTGATCGACGAAGCATTTATTAATTATAACAAAATAATAGGGCGTAACAAAAAAAGACACCATTTTGATAAACATATTTTGACTCCCTGTCAAATAAAAGATATCTGTCCCAGAACAACATGTTTACGACATTAACAAAGAATGTAAGTGATCACGTGATTTGAATGCAATGAAAATATGGTTATCGGTCCAGGTTTCGAGTTTTGATGCTATTTAGACGTGATGTAACTTGGTGGACACATTCGTTACGCCAATGTCTAGGATTTTATATTCAAATCAAAATCATATTTACGTCGCTCTATTAAATCTTAAAGTTATATTTACAAGTAATTTGTTAAATTATTATTTCACACATATTAGTTTCCAAACTTTAAATATAAAGAAAAACAGTTTGTTTTGGTTTTCAAAAAGTCCTTCCATGCCTTTGTCGGGAAGGACACGGCGAAAATGCTCAAGAAAAGTATTAATCAAAGGAGTTTATCAGTTCTTTCAGAAATCAATAGCATATTATTTTATAGATTTAGTAGTTTCTAACAGTTTGTGACATGCTGTTAAACTATAAAACACATAGTTCTTCAAATAAAGGAGAATAAATAATGACTCTGTGATGTAACACAAAATCCCGGACACCATATTATGGCTCATATGGAAAAAGTTTATGTGAGTAAAATGACGCATACTAAAGGACTGGGATGGGAAATCATCTGGGTTATATGACTGATAGCTAATTTTGTCATTTGTTAGTCAAAATTTATCATCACCGAAGTTATATCTAGTATAAATAGAAATATTTTCTCTCCTCTATGTCTTCAATAAGTTTTCCTCACACCTTATGGGTATGTCTTGAATACATTTGAGAGAAGTTGGCATCTTTTCTTGATCAATAATAAGGTTATACAACAAGTTTCACCACTTTTATTTCAACATCTCAGCTTAGTGTTCAAGTGCTTTTTGGTACCAAAATGTTGTTCAAGACGTCATGCAAGACGTCATGCAGACATCTTCTTTTCTAAAAAACATCTCGAGCATGCGCATGAAACGTCTTGCTTACCAATACAACCAAAACATGTGGTTCAGTGGGACTGTTTTCATCTGAGAAAAATGTGCAACATCTGGGTATTTGATACCAGAATGTTGAAATTTATTGTGAAAA
Source organism: Serripes groenlandicus (assembly GCA_031761405.1). Taxonomy (NCBI): domain Eukaryota; kingdom Metazoa; phylum Mollusca; class Bivalvia; order Cardiida; family Cardiidae; genus Serripes; species Serripes groenlandicus. The sequence goes on from JASEVX010000019.1 coordinate 1,262,371, forward strand.
AAGAAAGGAAAGAAGTTTCAAAGGTCATCAGTTTCAGGAAATGTGATAAAAGTTGATAGAAGTATTTTTTAGAAGGCTCATAATCAATTGGAAAGCAGTTGTTACTATATGTTATTATAAGATATTGTTACAACTGCTTTACGTTAAGCCCCTGAATTGTTTTTCATAAACTACTGAAACAGCTGTTCTGAAATTTATCTATTTATTACACTTCGTTACTATAAGGCAAAGTTTCGGAAATTTTTAAAAATGTTTCTCAACAAATTTATCATTTTATGACATGGTTTAAATAACCCATCAAAAACACTCTGCTAAAGAGGTAAAAAATATCTGCAGAAGACAACTTTTAAAAACTTCAAGGCAAAAATATGGAAGTTCTCCACATGTATATGAAAGTAAAATTATAGAATTTTCTTTATGGAAATTGTAATCATTATTCTGAGCAATTTCACCTCTATAAGCAATTATGTTTTCAAAAGACGTCTATTACAGATTTGTCAAAACACATCAGCAGGAAAGGGTTACAAAAGATATTTTATTTTGGATTCAATTAATTGCTTAGATTGTGGATTTCAAAAAAATTGTTTGTTTGTTTATTTGGGATTTATCAAACAATTTAAAAAAAAAAATTCAGTAACATCATGTTGACATAACACTTTGTTGTTTTCATGATCCCTAACTGAGTGACAAACCAGAACTAGGCTAGAAAAAATGCCTTGCCCAAAGCCACTCCACAATGAATGCTGTCATGATACAATTAATTACATTGACTCGAGTCCAAACACTGGGGGCAAATTTCCATGGAAAATAACAAGGAATTTAATGTTAAGGTGCGGAAATGCTGGAAATGGTCCAAATACTCTGGGGTGCACGGAACCGTTCCAGCGTGTCCATGGAACGGTTCCGGGTTTTTTCATGGAATTTCCAGGTTGTCCATGGAAAGTGTCAGATTATCCCAAAGTATCCATGGAAAGTTGTCCGAATACTCTGGGGATTTTCCGGGGATTTTGCCGAGCCCCGGTAGCTCAGTCGGTAGCGACGCGGGCTGTCAATCCAGGGGTTGTGAGTTCGAATCCCGGCTCGGCCAACTTTCTTTCCGAGGATTGACAAAAGTCAATGCGACATGCGTCATTCCTCTTCCACCAATGGGCTAAGTCTATGTGGAAAAGCAGCCAGTTGCTTGGGAAGATTGTTGTGTGGAGTACTGGTGTGAGAACACCAGGAAATGCATGACTAGGTGAACTGGCCGCCGTGATATAACTGAGAAATTGTTAAAAACGGCGATAAACCCCAATCAATACAATACAATTCCATGGATTTTAGTAAGAGTCCCCGGAAAAGCTACATCCGGGAAAGTAGTAATTTTAAAATGAAATTCAAAAACTGTTACCTTTATATGATATGGATACAATTACCTATTAAGATGTTCAAACCACTTTTAACCTTAACCCTTTCCCTCATATAGACACATTTTGATGCATCTGCAGCAGTATAATTATAAACTTTAAAAAACATACTGGCATGACATTTTCAAACTCATCTGCAGAAGTCAAATTAAGAAAACATTGTGACAAAAGTAGAAATTGCTCATTTGAGCAAGTTCTCCTTTTACCACAATGTATCCAACTTGATTATATATTCAATAATAAAGATTGTTCATATGTTTGGCCCAGATACTATCAATGTCGACTGCTGCAGATTTGTGGTATATGTACGTGGGAAAGAGTTAAGTCCATCTTCTCAATTTAACCCTTTACCAATATGCATTTTGATGATCTGCAAAACTTCTGAAAACATTGAGGCTAAAGGAGCATTATAATTGCCATGACATTTTCAAACTAATCTGCTGCAGTTTTGTTGTATGTGGGAAAGAGTGAAAATATTTCACCCTCTCCCACTTATAAATAACAAAGCTGCAGCAGACGACTTTGAAAACATCTGAGCAAAAATATGGAAAGCCTCTATAATTTGTAGTTTTATTATTGAATAGAGTTGAAAACAATGTGGCAATAGGAGAAATTGCTCATAATGAGTAATTATCCTTTTTCCACAATGTTTTCAAAAAAAGTCTGCTGCAGATGCGTTGGAATGGGTTTACCCACCTTTCAACTAAATATCCATCTTCTCATATATTCCCTCTTTCATAAAATCTATGTAAATTCCTTTTATAACTTTATTAGACAGTGAACAGATTGAAACTTAAGCTTCTTGTATACCCTTTCTAACATATAGACGCATTTTGACGCATCTGCAGCAGACAACATTTGAAACCATTGTGGCAAAAGGAGTAATTGCTCATAATGAGCATTTTTTTCTTTCGCCACAATGTTTTCAACTCTAATCAATTACTTTATAGATATCTTCAACATTTTTACTTACATGTACAGGTTTTCAAATGCATCTGCTGCATTACTATTGTATATGGGAAATAAATTGATTGTTTGGTGTATTACACAGCTAATTTAACATTTTTTTCAGTTATATCACAGCATTTCCTGGGTAAGATAACAGTATGACTGGTCCATTTATCCTGACACCAGCCAGGGTCAGTCGTGATGCTAACCCTGCAATCCTGAACGCCTGAAAGAGGGCAGCCATTACTACCACTTTTGAAAGTCTTTGGTATGACCTGGCCAGGGATTGAACCAGTTCACCTTTACTCATGTATTTTCTGGCTTTCTCAAACAAGACCTCCACAAAAACATAATTTCAAGCAACTGGCTGCTTTTACACGTAGACAGTAAGTCCATTGGTTTAAGACAATTAAATTGCTTGTCATGGTGACTTTTGTCAAATGTATGAAAGAATATTGGCTGAACTAGGGTTCAAACTCACAAACCCGCCATGGACAGTCATTTTGCTACCAACTGAGCTACCAGGACTTGGCCTATGTAAATGAAAGAACATGTAGTTATAGAAAAATTTCAAAATCATCATGGCAAAGGGAGAAATTGATCAATTATGGGTTATTGGTTATTGCTCAAAATGAGAAATTTCAACTTTTGCCACATTGTTTTCAAAAGGCATCTGCTGCAGGGGCGTCAGAAAGTGTTGGTACGTAGGAAATGGTTAAACCTGAATTTCAGTAAAGACACATCATTCTACAGCTGACAACATTTGAATACAGTCAGGGAGAAAGATTATAGTGATGAATTCTCCTTTTTTTCTTCAAATTCCTTTACAAAATTATAATAACTTGTCCTTACATAATTTTCTAGATCATTTACCTGATGTTATATTTTCATAGATGTTTACTTTGAAAAAAACATAAAAGGGAAACTTCTAATACTTGTTCACCCTTCCTCACATATATAACAAATACAAATACAACTGAAAAAGTATGTGTTGTTTGGCAATATATGGATATTCTCTCTGAATGAAAGTGTAATTATTGAATACAGTTGTAAATATTGTGGTAAAAGGAGTATTTACTCATGATAAGCACTTTAACCCTTTCCCTCATAGGACAATTCTGCAGCAGACGACTTTGAACAAAAATAAAAAATCTCTATAATTGAACTGATAACCTATGACTAAAAGTGGAAAACATTGTGGCAAAAGAAACAAGAGGGCAATGATGGCCCTAGATCGCTCACCTGAATTATTCAATGTGATTTTAATGCAAAACACATCAAGACTATTATTCTGACAAAGATTCAAAATACAACCTCCAAAGTGTTAACAAGATTTTCCTTCATTTGGCCTAGTAGTGACAAACATTCTGACAACATTTCAAGCTGCTGAATAAAACAAGAAGATTTTTTCTAATGCCGCAGCAACCAAAGTTCTACTTGAAATTAAATTCTTTGAACAATTTTGAAAGGGGACCACCTAAGGACCATCCTGTGAAGTAATTTTGAAATCTCGCTAGTACTTTTGGACAAGAAGATTTTTAAAGTTTTAGCAATGTAAATTTATATGAAAACAAGCCCCGCCCCGTTGCGGCCATGTTTTTCAACGGATCGGAAATAATTAAACAATCTTCATAGAGGGTGCCCTAAGGAACATACATTTTGTGCAAAATAATTTTTAAATCGGGCCAGCACTTTTGGACAAGAAGTTTTTTTAAGATTTGGCAATTATCCCCTTTTCTAATGCCGCAGCAACCAAAGTTCTACTTCGAATTAAATTCTTTAAACAACATTGAAAGGGGACCACCTTAGGACCATTTCTGTGAAGTTATACATTGAAAGGGGACCACATTAGGACCATTTCTGTGAAGTTATTTTGAAATCTGGCCAGTACTTTTGGACAAGAAGATTTTTAAAGTTTTAACAATGCACATATAAGGAAAACAAGCCCCACCCCCTTGCGCCATGTTTTTCAAAGGATCGGAAATATTTGAACGAGCTTGGTAGGGGGTGCCCCAAGGAACATTTGTGCAAAATAAATTTTAAATCGGGCCAACACTTATGAACAAGAAGATTTTTTAAGATTTGGCAATTTCCCCCTTTTCTGAAGCTGCAGCAACCAAAGTTCTACTTGGAATGAAATTCTTTGAACAACTTTGAAAGGGGACCACCTAAGGACCATTTCTGTGAAATTATTTTGAAATCTGGCCAGTAATTTTGAACAAGAAGATTTTTTAAAGTTTTAACAATGCACATATAAGGAAAACAAGCCCCGCCCCCTTGCAGCCATGTTTTTCAACGCATCAGAAATATTTTAACAATCTTGGTAGAGGGTGCCCTAAGGAACATTTGTGCAAAATAATTTTCAAATCGGGCCCGCACATTTGGACAAGAAGATTTTTTAAGATTTGGCTATTTTCCCCTTTTCTGATGCCGCAACAGCCAAAGTTCTACTTGGAATTAAATTCTTTGAACAACTTTGAAAGGGGACCACCTAAGGACCATTCCTGTGAAGTTATTTTGAAATCTGTCCATTGGTTTAGTAGAAGAAGTCATTTGTAGGAAATTGTTAACAGACGGACAGACAGACGACGGACGCCGGACATTCAGTGATCACAAAAGCTCACCTTGCACTTTGTGCATAGGTGAGCTAAAAATATAATTCTTTATAGCCTTTTACCACATGCAGGCAAGTTTTTACACATCTGCAGCAGATGCCTTTTTGAAAACAATTTCTCCCTTTGCAACAATGTTTTCAACTCTATTCAATAACTATCTTTCATTTCAAGAGAATTTTTTCATATTTCTGCCTAGATAATTTTAAAACAGTTTAATGCTGCAGATATGTAGTATATTGGAAAGATAGATAGATATATTTACAAGTATTATGGTTTATACCTAAACAAGAGGGCCATGATGGCCCTGGAATCGCTCACCTGATTTTTTTTTCTTCACTTTAGCTATTTAAGCCCCGCCCCCTGGCAGTCATAGTTTCCGACCAATCAACTTGGCTTGAAGGAATCTGATAGAGGGTCACGCTAGGAACATTTCTACAAAATTATTTGGAAATCTGCCAGACACTTTTGGAGGAGAAGATTTTTTAAGTTTTCACTATAGCCATATAAGGCAAAATAGCCCCGCCCCCTGGCGGCCAGGTTTTTCGAATCAACATGGCTTGAAGGAATCTGATAGGTGGTCACCCTAGGAAGATTTCTACAACATTATTTTCACTATAGCCATAAAAGGCAAAATAGCCCCGCCCCCCCTGGTGACCATGTTTTTCGACCAATCAACTTGGCTTGAAGGAATCTGATAGAGGGTCATCCAAGGAACATTTCTACACAATTATTTGAAAATCAGCCTGACACTTTCGTCGGAGAAGATTTTTTAAGTTTTCACTTTGGCCATATAAGGCAAAATAGCCCCGCCCCCTGGCGGCCATGCTTTTTGACCAATCAACATGGCTTGAAGGAATCTGATAGAGGATCACCCAAGGAACATTTCTACAAAATTATTTGAAAATCGGCCTGACACTTTTGCAGGAGAAGATTTTTTAAGTTTGCACTATAGCCATATAAGGCAAAATAGCCCAGCCCCCCCCTGGCGGCCATGTTTTTCGACCAATCAACATGGCTTGAAGGAATCTGATAGAGGGTCACCCAAGGAACATTTCTACAAAATTATTTGAAAATCGGCCAGACACTTTCGGAGGAGAAGATTTTTTAAGTTTTCACTATAGCCATATAAGGCAAAATAGCCCCGCCCCCCCTGGCGGCCATGTTTTTCGACCAATCAACATGGCTTGAAGATATCTGATAGAGGGTCATCTAAGGAACATTTCTACAAAATTATTTGAAAATCTGCCAACCAGTTTGGGAGAAGAAGAATTTTGAAGTTTTTTCGGTTTCGTTGCCATGGAAACCAGAATTTTGCATGGATCCCAAAAATTTGAAGGAATTCTGGTAAGGTCATTGAGAGGATGCTTTCTGTGAAGTTTCATCCAAATTGACCCACTGGTTACTGAGGAGAAGAAGTTGACGGACGACGCACGACGGACGACGGACGCCGGACAAAAGGCGATCACAATAACTCACCTTGAGCAAAGCTCAGGTGAGCTAAAAACAGTATTAAATAAGACTAGAATACAGCTTTGTTTATTAATGTAAATGAGTTCAACTTAAAACAATATATTTATATTTCCTTTCAACCCACTTATAATCATGAAGAAAAGATATGAAGAACAATTGAAAAGTACAGAAAAGGCCCTTTCTAAAATGCAGACTGTATTTGACACATCTACATTGTGGCAAAAGAAGTAATTCCTCTATTCAATAATTGTACAAATATTTCCATTTATAGTTATTCATAATTTTGCCTAGAAGTTTTCAAACTTGTCTGTCCATATGTGTTGTGTTATAATGTGGGAAAAGGTTGAATTCTGTTGTTAATCATATGGGACAATTATCATCTGATATCTTTACTCCTCTATTTCAGGAATGTCTTGCCCTTTTTTATGTATAATTTATACTTCAAACATTCCACCAAACTATTCGATTCGTTCTTCTTTTGTTCAGATGGTATCAATAGACCATGAATATTGTTGAATATGATACTTTATTTCAAACAAGACTGTTTTAACCTTTTCCCTCATGTAGACGCTTTCTGATGCCTCTGAAGCAGACGACTTTTGAAATCATAGTGGAAAATGGAGAAATTGATCACAATGAGTAATTTCTCCATTTGTCACAATAATTTCACCTCTCTTCAATAATCATACTATCATTTATACAGATTTTCTATATTTTGGACTTGAGAATTTGATAAAAGTCGTCAGCTGCGGATTTGTTGTATGTGGGGAAGGGTTAAGGAAAACATAATAAATAATTATGTTTTGTCAGCAAATATGCCAGTAATGATCCCAAGGAGACACATTGTCTGGTTTCAACCCCCACATGCTAGTATCACATGATCTATCCATTGTGAATGTTAAATGAAATGAACAGAAGGTAATGGGTTAAAGAGATTTTTTATATTTTTCCAAAATGGTTTATGCTACAGACTTTTTGTATTTCGGAAAGGGTTGAAAAACAATCTATATGTCATATTAAGTTATCAAACAATTTCTTCCATCAGATTCAATTCTACTCACCTGTTAAATAGTGAAATTATAGGTGCTATGAGAACCAGGATGAATGGTGAAATAATACAGGAAAGTCAGGTTTAAACGACTGCTCTCCACAAAATACTTCATGAGTTAACCCTCTACCTCATATAGACGCTTTCTGACGCCTCTGCAGCAAAAGGCTTTTTGAAAACAAAGTGACAAAAGAAGCAATTGCTCAAAACGAGCAATTTCTCCTTATGTCGCAATGTTTTCCACTTTTAATCATAGGTTATGTATTCGATTACAGAGATTTTCTATTTTTTGACAAAATATGTTCAAACCCATACAGATCAAACCCTTTGCAAAATATTTGCAGAATATGTGCAGAATATATTCCTTTCAAACTACTATTTGCACTCTATTTGCAAATGCTTTGCGGAAAGTAGCTGCAAATACTTTGCAAATATCAATATATCTGGCAAAGGCATTGCAAACGTTAACTTAGATAACTAAAGTAGCTGCAAATACTGTGCAAATACCAACTCTGTCTGTTTATATATATGGCAAATAGTATGCAAATAGTAACTTATTAATTATATAACTGAAGTTTAGCTGCAAATACTTTGCAAGTACTAACTTAGTCTATTAATATTCTTGCAAATACATTGCAAATACTAACTTTGTCTGTAAATATTCTTGCAAAGGGTATGCAAAGGGTAACTTAGAATTTCAAACAGTGCAAGTAGTTTGCAAACACTAACTTATCCCCTGAATGATATTTTCCAAATACAAAGTTGTTGGACTTCAAATGAAATTATTACAATAGTTTTATAAATTATTGACTGATTTAACCACTATATATAACCAAAACATGTGTGCAGCTTATATAAAAGTGTGTATATAAATTCAGTATAATTTTACATAAACATGATGTTTTCAGTTGAAAATGCAAAAGCCAAAGATATGTTTGGCTAAAACATACATTCTGTAGCAGATGACTTCAAACGCATTTTGTCAAAACATAGAAAATCTCCATAATTGAATGGATAACCTGTGACAAAAAGTGGTAAACATTGTGGCAAAAGGAGAAATTGCACTTTCTTCTTTGTCACTATGTTTTCAAAAAGCTATCTGCTGCAGAGGCGTCAGAAAGCGTCTATATGAGGGAAAGGGATTGTCCCTGAAGTGTTTAGGCCCTAAATATAATTTATAAAGAAAATTGAATTCTGGTTTTATTGATGCATGAATCATAACAATCTTTTCAGGAATAAATTGACAATCGTAGTTCGAAGTTTAATTTACAGGTATTTTTCGATCCTCCTGTAGAGTCGCATTTGAACATGTGGGTCAGTTTAAAAATAAATGCGATCACATGATTGATTTGCATATTAATGAGATCACATGATCCAATCAGGTCAAATATATAACTTCCTGTTGATTTTTCAATCATTTTCCAGTCGCGATTATTTATGAAAATATCGGCACAGAAAGTTAAGAGCATGGTGTTCCGCATCTGGTAAGTATTTATTTTACGATTCAATACATTTGAAAACTTTAAATCAATAACTTTAATTTTATGTAAGAATAAACAAAATCCGTCCACAAACAACGATAGCATGCAAATTTAAAGTTCAAAGGTCACGCTTTTCGAGCATGACTCGGAGGTCAATATACGACGCCATTTTGTCAATATTAAATCGCTGGAGAAAATACACTACAAACCCCAAAATCAGCGCTAACACACAGTCTTGATTAATATTTTGATGAATAATCAGATAATTAATATGATTTTATGAAATAAACCCGTTAATATTTGTTATTCAGCCATTATACTTAAATCCGTTAAACCCTAAACAAAGGGTCACGATTACGTAAATTTTCATAATAAGAAAACAATAACATTGGCGAAAATATTCGCTTACGTGCGAGTTTCTAAACAGTTTTAGAAATGAAACACATATACTCTTGTCATTGCATTGCACACTTATTTAGATGCTAGTTATTATTTAAAACGAAGCCAAATTTTTTATTTTGAAATTGCCAACAGGAATTGATTTCGGACAGTCACATTTTCGGATACCGCAAATGTAGCAATGTTGTTTTCATCATAAATTTTCGTGATGGACGTGACACATTATAAATATTATGTGTATTTTCAATGATTTGACATTGTATTAATTAATAAGATGAACCCTTTCCCACATGCAAGAGATATCTACCATAGAACTGATTCTTTGAAAACATTGTGGAAAAGGAGGCTTTTTTCAAAACTTATTCAATAATTATATTTTCTCTTATATTAGAGATTTTTTAATCATTTGACATGATATAAAATTATAACCTTACCCACCCGTAGACACATTTGCAACCGATTTTTAAGACATTGTGGAAAAAGAGGATCTTTCTTCAAATTTAATAACTTATTGCAACATCTGCAGCAGATTTTATTTGAAACATTGTGACAAAGGGGGATTTTTTTCTGCAAACCATATTCAATTATAACACTCCTCAATAAAGAGATTTTCCTTAATTTGACCAAAATGTTTTCAAAGTCACTGATGCAGATCTGTCACATGTTGCAATGGATTTATTATTAATTGGCTATAATTGCTATAGATAAAGTATAACCTGTACTGAATTCTTGGAATGAAAATAAAAGACACACATTTACTTTTTCATTTATTTTCATAATTTTATGAATCATGTACATATTTCAGACTTATGACATGATGAATGGTTTATAATGGTATCCAGCCAACACAAGACAATTGATCATCCCTGAATCACCGCTGTCCATCCTGTAAAGATGTTCAATCCCAAAAGAATGTATCAAGAATGACATGAAGATGAAAGATGATGGTGTTATAATTTCAAACATTGAAGCATTGAATGATGATGCCATAAGGTCAAATTTGAAAGATGACAGAGGAATTTTTTCTAAAGATCTTATGCTGTGTGTTATTGATTTATTTGGAGCAGATCATGCCTAGTGACAAAAGAAGAAATTGCACAAAACGTTACTCACTTTTATAGGTTATCCATTCAATTATAGAGAACTTCTATTTTTTGACAACATATGTTCAAAGTTGTCTGCTGCAGAATTGTTGTATGAGGGAAAGGGTTAAATCATATAAAATATAGAGGTTATTTATTTCATATTTTATTTATATTTTAAATGATGTTTAATTAAAATAAAGCTTAAAATGGTAAACATATATCTGGATTTATATATACCTTAATTCCCAAGTTTTTAGAATGTAATCTATTTGCAGACTGTTTGCAATCTAGTTGCAGACCGTTTGCAATCTATTTGCAGATGGTTTGCAATCTATTTGCAGACTGTTGCAATCTAGTTGCATAATATTTGCAATCTAGTTGCAAAGTATTTGCAATCTAGTTGCATAGTATTTGCAATCTAGTTGCATAGTATTTGTAATCTAGTTGCAAAGTATTTGCAATCTAGTTGCATAGTATTTGTAATTTAGTTGCATAGTATTTGTAACCTATTTGCAGATTTTGCTGTTGAATTGGCTGCAAACATTCTGCAAAGGGTTTTTTGAATGCTTCAATGTACCCTTTGCAATCTGTTTGCAGACTGTTTGCACAGATCATTCCAAATCTACCCGTCTGCAGAATATATTCTGCAAATATTTGTAGAATATATTCTGCAAACACTTTCGCAAACAATTTGCAAAGGTTTGGAATATATTCCGCAAACACTCCAGGGTTCTCCCCAGACAATTTTGAAGCTGTAGTGGGTTTTGCCGGGGGTTGAGGGGGCCGCTCGGCGCCCTTACGGGTCAAGGGCAGGGCCCTTGTGGGGGACCATGGGGCAAAGCTCCCGGAAGCTCCTGGGTTTACTTGAAATGGAAAGCCCTAAATTCAATTTCCAGAGCAAATAAAATAATGAAATTAACTTGGAATCCAATGCAGTCTTGAGCAAATCAGTGTATGAATATAAAATATAAGAGTATTCATTTTTTTGAATGATGGAATGGTGAAAGGAAATTCTAATCTTCAAGAGTGGATAAGGTGGAAACTGACAATACACACACATTTCTATCTGAATTTCACAAGAAAGAACGACCCCTCAAGATCAATTGGACTATTGCTTATTTCAAAACATTGTGAGAAATTGATGAAATAGAGTTTCAAAAAAAATATTGGAAAAGAAGCAAATTGTCACAAAAAGCTCCTTTCTCAATAATGTTCATAATTGTTTCATTTTCTACCATTACACTTTGAAACCAGTAGGTATTTTATAAGATATATTATGCTATCTTCTTTAGTCATGTGTCATAATCTATCCAGCATAAACAAATTTATCAAAAAGATTGACTTGGTCATGATTCATTACATTCCCATATATCATGTTCTCAAACCACATGCATTGTGGGTGCAGGAATAATTTCTGATATTGTCTGTCAGTGCTTTCATTTTAAACACCAGTAAATAAAATATTATGTAGTATATTGTATTGTATTATCAAGACACATTTAGTGCACTAAACTTTCACAATGACAATTTTCAAACAAATTAGAATGAGTGTAGGTAATACTTTCTTGAATGACATTTCCGATTTGCAGAAAGAAGAAAATGCACGAAAACCCATTACAATATGTATTTTCTCCTTCAGTCTTCATTATTTTTTTATCTTCGGTAAAATAAATGAACTAAAATGGACAAAAAAAGTATTTAGTTTTATAGGTAAGTCTTTTTTGACAGCTGACTGTGAATTTGATAGATCTTTATGGCAAAAAATCGGCAATCAAAAAATAATTTCCTATGGATTCGTGTAAACAAAAACACAATCTTTGAACATTTAAATTAATATAGGGACATTCTTTAATCATATCATAGTTTGTTGTCAAGTTGTTTGTTGAAATTATTTTTCCCTAAGCTGCAAGAAATGAAAAATAGTATTTATTTGCATGAAGGCATGATCGACTGTCAATTCTGGGAGTGGGTGGGGTATACTACGCATTCTCGATAGTGATTGGCCTAAATATCGAAGTGGGTCAATCTGATGGCACGTGACCTACTCTTATCTAAAGATGGAGGGGAATTGCCTGCAGCGATGGTGGTTTGATAATACTTGTGTACTGGACTGGGACGGATTCAACAACCCTTTATCTCTGCCAACAGTCAGCGGTGTGAAATTAAACCCTTATCCCTTAAATTCATTTTTTGATTTTACCCAATATCACAGTATTTTTAAGGTGTATCGCTTTGGGAATTAAGCTGTAGCGGCAATTTCAAGGCGTAGCGCTAAATGGTTATTTTTTTTAAGCTGTAGCGGGCCCGATACGCCATAAGGGCCTGGGGAGAACACTGCACTCCCATTCGTAGGGGAAGTCGTCTGCTGCAGAATTGTCGTATGAGGGAAAGGGTTAAGTTTACATGACTGTTCTACACAAAATACTTCATATGAGAACTTTAAGTCACAGGAGAATGCCGTCAATGGTTTTTAATTGATGACAGGAGATCAAATTGCATACTTAAAACTACTTAAAACTCATTTCCTCATACAGACGCATTTGGACACCTCTGCAGCAGACGACTTTTGAAAACATTGTTGCAATGAGCAATTTCTCTACGGCCATTCTTCACTCCACGGCCATTAGGCAAAAATTAAATCTCCAAACAGCCCCGCCCACTGATGGCCATGTTTTTTGACCAATCAACATGGCTTAAGGGAATCTGAACAGGAACATTCAGATTGTCAAAGAACATTTCTACAAAATTATTTGAAAATCAGCCTGACACATTCGGAGAAGAAAATCTTTTAAGTTTTCATTATAGCCTATAAGGCAAATAAGCTCCAACATAGTGGCAATAGTTTTCGACCAATCAACATGGCTTGAAGGAATCTGATAGAAGGTATCCCAAGGAACATTTCTACAAAATTATTTGAAAATCAGCCTTACAATTTCGGAGAAGAAGTTTTTTTAAGTTTTCACTATAGCAATTATAAGGCAAAAATAGACCCGCCCCCTGGTGGCCATGTTTTACGACCAGTCAACATGGCTTGCAGGAATCTGATAGAAGGTCACCCTAGGAACATTTTTTACAAAATTATTTGAAAATCGACTTAACACTTTCGGAGGAGAAGCAACGCGGGCTGTTAATCCAGGGGTTGTGAGTTCGAATCCCGGCTCGGCCAACTGTCTTATCGACGATTGACAAAAGTCAATGCGACATGCATCATTCGTCTTCCACCAATGGGCAAAGTCTATGTGGAAAAGCAGCCAGTTGCTTGGGAAGATTGTTGTGTGGAGTACTGGTGTGAGAAAACCAGGAAATGCATGAGTAGGTGAACTGGCCGCCATGATATACAGTCAAACCTGTCTTAAGCAGCCAGCCAAGGGAAAGGGCCAAATTGGCTGCTTAAGACAGGTGGCTGCCTACTACAGGGTCATCAATTTTCACCCAGCATTGCGAAGTATTTTGGTACAGTATTTTGGTACAGTATAAAGAACACACACATGTATTCATGTTGAGCTCAACTGTAAACATGATTGCACATATTCTTTTTTTGTGTCTGTGATACTATGTATACATACACTTATATTTTTTTGGAGGGATTTAATAACTCTCTATGTTTTTGTTCAATATATGGAATTACCATTATTTTGAGTTAGACTTTATTTTCAAATTGTTGATATAGTTTACCATGCCAAATCAGTGAGAACATTATAAATTTGCTAGAATAAATCAAGAAAATTCGCTTGGATCGCTTCAATCATTGTCAAACAGGTTTGAATCATACTAAGAAAACTATCCTACGTACAAATTCACCGTAACTGGTACGTGGGATCATTTCAATTCCTCTTACGAGTCAATTTTCCAAAAATGCCTTCAAAGGTGTTTTCGCCGTCCGCCATTTTAAAAGTCGGAATTCCGAGATTCAATCAACGAAATTAATTTGTAATTGGTCGGTCTTTAATTGTCAACAACTAAAGCAGTTTGTTACACGCAGATGTCAACAATTTGACATAGTACACAAACACTATAAATACGTTGACTGGTTTAACTTAATTTACCCGATAGTGATACGCGATATCGACGAAATCTGTGAACCAGTCAGTTATGCAAAATCGCTTTTTCGATGCATCGGAGCGAATCGTTGCACCTCTACCTTGCTGGTGGAATTTCCCACAATTACATCACTAGCTTGGGCTTTAATTATCACGAATTACACTCGTGTTTGAGTCGGAAAAATTGCGATTATGTAGAACACAATAACAGCTTTGTTTACGGCCAATTAAGAAAGTTTAAACTAAAAGCAACTTATTTTAAATTAAGGATATATTATAATTATTTGATTTAATTGGTTTTAAGTACTTTAAATAAATATTAATTCTGTGGCCGTAATGAAATTTTTAAATGCCAAAATCAATATTTTACGGTAAAATTTGTTCATTTGGTGGCCGTTTTAAGAGTTTTTTTATGCATTTGGGACCAAAAATGTTGGCCGCTGGCTGCGTTGACCAGGTGACCGCCTATTGCAGTTAAATTATATAGTAAATTTCGACGGGAGGGTCTGAAACTGGCCACTTAAGGCAGGTGGCCGCTAATAACAGGTGACCGTTAGCACAGGTTTGACTGTAACTGAGAAATTGTTAAAAACGGCGTTAAACCCCAATCAATCAATCAGGAGAAGATTTTTTAAGTTTTCACTATAGCCATATAAGGCAAAAAAGACCCGCCCTCTGGCGGCCATGTTTTTCGACCAATCAACTTGGCTTGAAGGAATCTGATACTGGGTCTCCCAGGGAACATTTTTGCAAAATTATTTGAAAATTGGCCAAAACACTTTTCGGAGGAGAAGATTTTTTAAGTTTTCTTTATAGCCATATAAGGCAAAATAGCCCCGCCCCCAGGTGGCCATGTTTTTTGACCAATCAACTTGGTTTGAAGGAATCTGATAGAGGGTCACCCAAAGAACATTTCTACAAAATTGTTTGGAAATCGGCCAGACACTTTCGTTGAAGAAGATTTTTTAAGTTTACAGTTTCTTTTTCTTTCGGTTGCCATGGAAACCAGAATTTTGCATGGATCCCAATAATTTGAAAGAATTCGGGTGAGGACATTGAGAGGATGTTTCCTATGAATTTTCATTCTAATTGGCCAAGTGGTTAGGGAGGAGAAGTTGTTTGAAGCAAAAAGTTAACAGACGCATGCACACATGACAGACAAATTACTCCATGACATAAGCTTGACTGGCTTTCAGCCAGTTGAGCTTAAAACGTATCCGTTATGATTTTTGATTTAGGCCTCTGTTTTCAAATGCTAGCCTTCCAAAGATAGCAGTTGCTATGCAGCTAGCAAAAAACCTCGTTTTAAGAACCAAAACCATTTTTCTATCTTCTCTTACAGTTATTAATGGGGAGAGCTGAAACTTCGGTTAAAGATACTTCGAGATATTTAGAAACAAGAGGGCCATGATGGCCCTGGAATCGCTCACCTGTTGTTTTTTTTCGCTTTAGCTATATAAGCTGAAGGAATCTGATAGAGGGTCACCCTAGGAACATTTCTACAAAATTATTTGAAAATCGGCCAGACACTTTTGGAGGAGAAGATTTTTTAAGTTTTCACTATAGCCATATAAGGCAAAATAGCCCTGCCCACTGGCAGCCATGTTTTTTTACTAATCAACATGGCTTGAAGGAATCTGAAAGTGGGTCATCCAAGAAACATTTCTACAAAATTATTTGAAAATCGGTCTGACACTTTCGGAGAAGAAGATTTTTTAAGTTTTCACTATAGCCATATAAGGCAAAATAACCCCGCCCCCCTGGCAGCCATGTTTTTTGACCAATCAACTTGGCTTAAAGGAATCTGATAGAGGGTCATCCAAGGAACATTTCTACAAAATTATTTGAAAATCAGCCTGACACTTTCGGAGGAGAAGATGTTTTAAGTTTTCACTTTGGCCATATAAGGCAAAATAGCCCCGCCCCCTGGCGGCCATCTTTTTCGACCAATCAACATGGCTTGAAGGAATCTGATAGAGGGTCACCCAAGGAACATTTCTACAAAATTATTTAAAAATCGGCCTGACACTTATGGAGGAAAAGTTTTTTAAGTTTTCACTATAGCCATAAAAGGCAAAATAGCCCCGCCCCCTGGCGGCCATGTTTTTTGACCAATCAACATGGCTTGAAGGAATCTGATAGAAGATCACCCAAGGAACATTTCTACAAAATTATTTGAAAATCAGCCTGACACTTTCGGAGGAGAAGATTTTTTAAGTTTTCACTATAGCCATATAAGGCAAAATAGCCCCGCCCCCCTGACGGCCGTGTTTTTTGACCAATCAACATGGCTTGAAGGAATCTGGTAGAGGGTCATCCAAGGAACATTTCTACAAAATTATTTGAAAATCTGCCAACCAGTTTGGGAGAAGAAGAATTTTGAAGTTTTTTTCGTTTCGTTGCCATGGAAACCAGAATTCTGCATGGATTCCTAAAATTTGAAGGAATTCTGGTGAGGTCATTAAGAGGATGCTTTCTGTGAAGTTTCATCCCAATTGACACACTGGTTACTGAGGAGAAGATGTTGAAGATTTTTTAAGTTTTCAATTTGGCCATATAAGGCAAAATAGCCCCCGCCCCCTGGCGGCCATGTTTTTTGACCAATCAACATTGCTTGTAGGAATCTGATATAGGGTCACCCAAGGAACATTTCTACAAAATTATTTGAAAATCGGCCTGACACTTATGGAGGAGAAGATTTTTTAAGTTTTCATTATAGCCATAAAAGGCAAAATAGCCCCGCCCCCTGGCGGCCATGTTTTTTGACCAATCAACATGGCTTGAAGGAATCTGATAGAGGATCACCCAAAGAACATTTCTCCAAAATTATTTGAAAATCAGCCTGACACTTTTGGAGGAGAAGATTTTTTAAGTTTTGACTATAGCCATATAAGGCAAAATAGCCCCCCCCCCCCCCCCCCCCCTGGCGGCCATGTTTTTCGACCAATCAACATGGCTTGAACGAATCTGATAGAGGGTCACCCAAGGAACATTTCTACAAAATTATTTGAAAATCGGCCTTACACTTTCGGAGGAGAAGATTTTTTAAGTTTTCACTATAGCCATATAAGGCAAAATAGCCCCGCCCCCCCCTGGCGGCCATGTTTTTCGACCAATCAACACGGCTTGAAGGAATCTGATAGAGGGTCATCCAAGAAACATTTCTACAAAATTATTTGAAAATCTGCCAACCAATTTGGGAGAAGAAGAATTTTGAAGTTTTTTCGGTTTCGTTGCCATGGAAACCAGAATTTTGCATGGATCCCAACAATTTGAAGGAATTCTGGTGAGGTCATTGAGAGGATGCTTTCTGTGAAGTTTCATCCAAATTGACCCACTGGTTACTGAGGAGAAGAAGTTGACGCACGACGCACGACGGACGACGCACGACGCACGCCGGACAAAAGGCGATCACAATAACTCACCTTGAGCAAAGCTCAGGTGAGCTAAAAAGGGCTGTGACCTATCCAAAAAATATTTTCTGTATTTATATGTTTACACTTGAGACCACAAAAAACATTGATAGCATAAAACTCTTCAAATTGAAGAGCATATGCAAAACAACAAAGTCACTGAAACAGGGCAGCTTGTATGATTTATATGTCATTCAACATTCATATTAGTTTATTAATCCTCCCCTCCCAGAAAATAAATTATTTTTCCGACCTACCGACCCACCTCTAAGATCTAGGGTCGGTAAAGGGCAAACAAACAATTTTTTATTGATGGCTTGAAGAGTTTGCATCTGACTGGAGTGTTAAGTGTGCCAAACAATGGTTGGCAAATTCAAGAAGAAAGAGGCGAGTAATGTCGGACTATAAACCAAGAGTCAAGAAAACAAAAACAAAATGTTTTGACTAAGCTATGTCAAATTGTAAACATTTACTGAACAGAACTTGACAATATAAGAATAACCAGCATTCTATATCAGGAACTGAACTGTTGTTTTACATGTTACATTTGTCACTAACAGTTTATTCTTTATTAAAATACTCATGGTTGTTTGGGCGTTACTCATCACTCAAACTATTCATGAGTAATTACTCCTCTTGCCAAAAGATTATCTGGAGCCCTGCATCTACTGGTCATGACCAACCTGCATACCAAGTATGAAGTTCCTACGCTCAAGGGTTCTTCAGGTATTGAGCGGAAACAAGTATGATGGACATGACCTTGACCACTGTGACCTTGACCTTTGACCTAGTGATCTCAAAATCAATAGAGGTCATTTGCTGGTAGTGACCAACCTGCACACCAAGTATGAAGTTCCTGGGCCCAAGCAAAAACAATATTTCAGCTCATCATCACTGTGACCTTTCAGCTCTAGGTCACTGTGACCTTGACTTAAGGTGTACTAACCTCAATATCAATAGGGGTCTTCTACTGGGCATGGCCAACCTGCATACCAAGTATGGAGTTTCTCGGCCCAAGCATTCTTCAGTTATTGAGCGGAAACCATTTTTTACCCCACAAGGTCACCATGACCTTGACCTTTGACTTTCTGACATCAAAATCAATAGGGGTCAGCTACTGGTCATGACCACCCGGCATACCAAGTATGAAGTTCCTACACCCAAGCGTTCTTCAGTTATTGAGCGGAAACAAGTGTGACAGACGGAAGGACGGACGCAACGGGCAAAAACAATATGTCACCCCCATGTATGGGGGAGACATAATAAGCCTACCCTCATTTATAGAGATATTCCACTTTTTTGCATAGATTTTTTTAAGTTGTTTGCTGTAGATTTTGTTGTAAGAGGGAAAGGGTTAAAATAATGTAGTTAAGCACTATGATTTAGATGATTCACACATCTACATATTTTCAAAGTCGTCTGCTGCAAATATTTGTTAAGCTTGAAAGGGTTATAAATTAGAATTCTAATTAGTATACAGAGTTAATTGCATTGTAGAAATAGGGAAAATAAATGTTATTTTAAGCAACTTCTATTTTTCCCTATACAAACAATTTATCCTTTTTCCATAATGTTTTCATAAAAAGTCTGCTACAGGTGCACCACCAAAAGTAAACTATATCAGGTAAAGGGTTCAATTTTGAGGGTGTGTCTATTAGGTTTCACATATTTTCTGTCCTCATAAAAAAGGCATCTTATTGCATTTTCACAGTTTTACCCTTTCCAATTGGATTTGGAAACATCTGCAGCAGAAAATCTTTTAAAAGAAATGTTGCAAGAAGTTGAATTGCATGCTCACTCAAACTTTTTTTCTTTACTCATAATGTTTTTGTAACCTTCTGGTTTTTTGCCGTATAGATAAAATAGCTCTATAGAAGGTAGGGGGTGGGGTTGGTCCAGAACTTGGTTTAGATAATAAGACTGCAACAACTCTGTCTCATTTGATAGTTATAATATTCTTATTATACTGAGGTACATTCTGAAATGACATACAGATGAATATCTTAGTCTATACATAGTTTACACATTACACATATACACATAACAACCACAGATAAATAGCAACCATTGCTCGCCAAATGGCATTAATGCCGAGCGCGAGGGTAAACAACGCCAAACAACAACAACAACAGCAATCAACTGAACATACAAATATACACAACATACATTGACACTTAAACTTACCAGTTTAAGGAACTGAATGCTATTACATCTGCAATCCTATTACTACAGTCATTCTTCCTTTCTATTACTCATTCCTGTAAAATAAGGTGCATTGGATTAAAACATGCTTTAAACGGGTTAGAGATAAATGGGTTAGAGTTCTGTATGAATGGTCCGAAAAATACAAGGGCGCGAAAACCGATTACACAACACAAAGGCTGTATACAAACCAATAAAGTTAAATGGAAATATACCAAATCAAAGGATAGAAACGTTAATAAAGCAAAGCTAGACAGATGGAGTAAATCCTAACCTTGTTAGATATATAATGGCAACGAAACCTTCCAAAGATTTATCTGACAATCAGCTGTTTGTTTTCTGACGAAAAAGTAATCACATGACTCTTAACCCGGCAAAGATAAAAATAGAATGGCACAGGCTAAAACTCTGAAAACATCATCTGGTCACATTTTCAAATCTATTGAACAATTATACTTATTGTACTTTCATTTATAATAGGAATTTGTTGGCTTTTTGAACATTTATAGATAATTCAATTCTTATGCTACCAATTTATTTAATACATAAGATCAGGGTCTTTCAAATAGTATGGTCTAGAAACGCCATATATAAACGCCTTATCGTACTACATATCTTGTCTCTATCGATTTTTTACCTGGAAGTGTTTATCACGGCGTGTAATTATCACGCTTAGCGAATTAGTGTTTATCACGGCGTGTATTTATCACGCTTAGCGAATTAGCGTATTTTGTCCTAATATGTAATTGTAAATGATTTATTTTAAAGCTAGTTAAACATGGGCAATATTCCGCCTATCCCCCTTAATGATCATTTGCTTCGCGATACTGGTCTAAGAAAATTGTCGTATTCTTTAAATGATTTAAGTATTTTTGTATAATATTTATACCGTAGAATAGGAATATCAAGTTTAAATTTGTTATCGTATAATCAACCTGTTTGATTGTTTGTTTGTCTTTCCTTTAATGAAATTGCATTCAACTATTAGCTTGTGGGATAATATTGTGAATGGTAGCACTACATTAAGAAAAATTCTGTGTCATTTGTCTAATGTAGTTATTAAATGATATATCTCAGTCTGGTTTTAAAACAAAAAAAATCTTAATAAATAATAATAATTTGTGTCTTCATACAGGAAGAAAATAGAATTCAATGTTAGTGGCTTCTTGTTGATGATGATGATTTAAAAGTTAGTCACTAAGAGGCTTCTTGATGATAAGTGACAAAGGGATATCATTCGTTTTAATGAATAACACGAGGCTCGCTCACCTTTTTCAGAAAATAATAATGTTGCACATCAATTATTTTGACACAAGTAATGTTAATAGTACTTGTTTTAAATATGTATCTTTATGTTTATAATTATGTACCTTCATGAATTCCATGTTATTGGTATTAAAAATGTTCTCCAATAGAAAATGTGTTCGACTTTTGAGTCTTTGATCAGTAGTAAAAAACATCTCCAACAACTAAAAATTGTAGTAATGGCTGCCCTCCCTGAACGTCAGGTTTGCGAGTCTCTAAGAGACATTTACTGTGGTCTACATTACACTTTAGTGTAATATAGATGAACAAAGCATCTGGGGTTGCTAATCCAAATGTGTCATGCATATAAATCCATGTATCCTGAGATAATTTTGAATATTCACTTGACAATCACGTTAATATTCTATGAAAATATTTTGAAGATATAGGAATTGCTAACAACAACACAAGCATCAAATTCTTTCACAACAAATTGCTCACAATAAATAATTCTGTGACTGATTTCAGCACTTAATAAGTATTCCTCCTGTGACGTTTGTCCAAAGGTGTATTGTCGATAGGTGCAAGATTTAGCTTTCTTTTTGTGTTCCCTCTAACTGGCGCCAGAGCCTGACCACCGACAGTCCGAAGTCTGACTATTGCATTGCTGAATTGCTGAACGGTTGGATTCGAATTACCACCACCCATACTTCTATGAATTCCAAAGTGCTGCTCTATTGGATCCTAATTAAATTTTTCAGTAAGAACATAATGAGCACCATTATTCAAGCAATATCTCACGCATTCTACAACAGATTTAACAGTCATTTCTAAACCTTCCAATGTTTGGTAACTTAACATCATTGAATTTTTTTCACTTTTAGAAAATTGCCCCCTGTTTGAAACTTTGTTTTTCCAATCGTCAAGATATTTCAAAAAATCATTCAGTAAATATTCCAGTCGAGGATCATCAACAGATTCAAATGGTTTCAGATCATCATTTCGTTTTCTGACTCCTTCATGGGTATTTCGTGAGTTCATGCAGTCAAAAAATTTATTGATATGTCGAATGAATTTCACAGTTTCTGAGGTTGTATCGCCATAAAGGATTTCTAGGGCAGATGCCACAGTTTCGCTCAGAACTTGAGCTGCATAGCTCACTTTCATACATCCATATGATGAAACATCAATGTGTTCTCTTGTCAATTTTGGACAGTATCTATATAGCCCACTGCAGTGATCTTTATATAAATTCACAATGTGCAGCCAACTTATATCTTTCCCATTCCACATTTTTCGAGTGTTTTTATGCGAGGAAGAATTAGAAAAACAGTTTCTTGTCGTCTTTATCAAATGTGGTGGGTCAGAGATAAAGTAGATATATCTATCTTGAGCATAAAAGTTAACAGCCCTGTATAACACTCCTTCCTCATTTCCACGATGCAGGCGAGTAAATCTCCTATTAGGTGAAGCACCGTCGCTTGTTATAAATAATGCTGTCAACCCTAAATCCAGTTCAAGAATTTCGACAGCTTCCCAAAGAATAGGGAAGAGTTGATCGGATGTAACACCGGCTGTAGCAAAATGTGCTAAAGGGAACTTTACATTTGAGGTAATTCCACGCACCATCACAACAAGAACATTTTTTGCCAATTTTCTTTCTTCGTTTCTTACTGAATGTTCAATATTTGTAATATCATTACCGATCTGATCCAAGTCGACAAAACCGATTAATTCACCACTATGTTTGTCATATACTAGGTCGCTTTGAATCCTTATTTCATCATGAATAATTCCTACTATTTTCTGACGACTTTCAATTTCAGAATTTCCCTTGTATATTTCCTGTCTTAACATTTCGATTGTTTTTGGATGGTACCCCGTTCCATTTTCAACAAGATGTGTGTAGTCATACAGTAATCTCTCACTAGGCAAGTTCACAAATCCTGATTTTCTCATCATATCATACGAAGAACTGGACTTGCTTCGAAGCAATATGCACCATTTTATGAGCATAGGGTGCCACCTCATTTGTCTCTTGTCCTTCAATTCGTTGTATTTCTTCTGTTGTTCCCAGAACAGTTTCTTATAACTATGTTCATTTTCTTTTCCATGGTCATTTGCTATTGGCTCATTTTCCTCCATAATTTTCATCATGTCAACACTTTCCTCAGATGACAGAAGTACACCTTTCGCATGAATTTCAGCTTTGATTTTTCTTTTTAATGACGAGTTTTCTTTTTTTATTGTTTTGGTGTAGACATCATATTGTTTCAATTTGTACAACTTCTGGTTGTCACTTAACTTATTGTTAGGAACGCGAGATTGCAGCCAGTTTTTGTCGGGAGTACTGACAGGGTTACTGTCCTGTCTTTTTAATAATGTCCGCAAAGTCCCTCTGTAATCCTGGCATTTCTTGCAACGTTTGTTACCGACTAGCAGCTGGCAGGATGTCGACGCAATTGTGGAGTCTCCAGTATACATGGTCCTGTACCCTTGGCGAGCATAACCATCCTGTAATACAGAAAAAGAGAAAAGCTTTTAGATAAGCACAAAAATATGATCAGAAATTTATTATTTGAAAGACCTTATTTTATGTTAACGGAATTGACAATCAAAATCTCTTAAATATTGTCTTATGCTTTTAAATACAATTTTTAATTATGGACTAATTACACCCCTGAAATCAGTAAGTAATTAAACCAGTTAAATTCAAGTTTATTTGGCAACACATATTATGTATGTGAGAATTCAATGCAGCTATCTATATATTGCACAATGAAATAATTGAAAACATCTCTTCTAAAAGCAGTTGATTGAATTTGAAATTATTTCTACATGAACGCTTTTTTAGTATACAACATTATCATTGATTGGCCAAAACACATGGACATAAGGGAAGGGTCAGTTAACCGTTTAACCCATTTATCAAATCTGAAGCAGGCATCTTTGAAAATATCAATGCAGAAATGAGCTGAATGTCTATAAAAGAAAGTTAAATACATAGGTAGAGCTGAAAACATTGTGGTAAAAGGCGGAATTGGAATTGCTCAATATATGAGCAAATTCTCCTTTTGCCAACATGTTTTGTTAAAGTTGTCTGCTGCAGAGACTTCTGGCTAATAACCATTTCCATAACGCCTTTGACATCTGCAGCAGACGATTTTGAAAAGATTTCGGTAAAAATAAGGAAAATTTCAATAAATGAAATAAATAGTTATAGTATAGAGTTTAACAGATTGTGGCAAAAGGAGAAATTGCTCATCGTGAACAATCTTTTTTTTCCCATAATATTTTCAAAAGTCATCTGCTGCAGATGTGTCTAATTGGGTTGCAAGTGGGAAAGGGTTAACGATAATTCAATGCCCAAAATAATGAAATGAAACGAGATCTCGGTAAAAATAAGGAAAATTTCAATAAATGAAATTAATATTTATAGAATAGACTTTAAAAGATTGTGGCAAAAGGAGAAGTTGCTCATTGTGAACAACTTCTTTTTTTCCCATAATGTTTTCAAAAGTCATCTGCTGCAGATGTGCCTAATTGGGTTGCAAGTGGGAAAGGGTTAACGATAATTCAATGCCCAAAATAATGAAATGAAACAAGATCACTTTTGCCTGGGGAGGCTTGGTTGTACATTTTATCAAAATTCATCTTATAAGCTGTGGACATCCATGAGTTTTGACAATGCTAATCATTGTTTAAATTTGTATCAGTTTATTTTGCATATTGTACATGTTTTTTATTATTAAAACATTAAATATACAGAATACCATTGTAGATTCAGTTGTTTTTACCAACTCTTTTTGTCTATGTCAAGTTTACCGACAGCTTCAATTTGACTACAAGACAAGTTTACCATTTATCACACCTAGTTAATTTGCAGCAAGTGACTTTGAATTGATCAAGGCAATAAACACAGAAAATCTCTATAAATGTAAGAATTAAGGCTAAGAAAGTTTGAAAACATTGCAGCAAAATGAGTAAATGCTCATTATGATCAATTTCTCCTTTTGTCACACTGTTTTCAAAATTGCCTGCTGCTTAGGCGTCTGAAAGCGTATATATGTAGGGAAAGGGATGGATGGTCCTAGATTATAAACAAGCAAGTTTCAAAAGTATTTTGATGCAGAAGCGTCAGTAAGTTCCTTTATGTAACATTGATTGATTAGGGTTTACAGCCGGTTTTAACAATTTGTCAGTCATATCACGGCAGCCAGTTCACCTTCATATGTGTTTCCTGGTTTTCCCACACCAATATTCCAAAGCAACTGGCTGCTTTTCCACATAGACTGGTGAAAGACAAATGACGCATGTCATATTGACTTTTGTCAAATGTCGGAAAGAAATTTGCGCCTTTTTGTAAGAAAGGGTTAACAACTGTATTTGAGGATACTGATGAAATATGGGTTTTAAATTATTCTTATAAAAGAAACTACACAATACAACCTTATCGTTATATTTGACTCATTTATTAAACTTTCCCTTATACAACAATTCTGCAGCAGACGACTTTGAACCTATTTTGTCAAAACATAGATAATCTCTATAATTGAATGGATAACCTATGACTAAAAGTGGTAAACATTGTGTGAAAAGGAGAAATTGCACGTTTTGTGCTATTTCTTCTTTTGTCACTATGTTTTTTACAAAGCTGTCTGCTGCAGAGGCGTCGGAAAGCGTCTATATGAGGGAAAGTGTTAAATAAATTGCACAAAATTCACTACCGTCAAACCGCGATAGCTATTAAAGCCAATAACGATGAGGGGTCGTGAATTCAAATCTCGAATTGGCAATTTTACATTTTCCCAAACAATTTTAAGTCATTGTGGCTATCGCCATAAGTCTCCCAGCAATACCACTGGTCGTCTTTGTTGGCCAGCATTGACCACTTTGAGAGTATTGACCCTGGTGTAAAATTGGGGCTAAGAAAAGTATATCAGTATAGTTAGTTACCTTAGAATCCAGAAATGATCCCACAGGGACAAGGTCTTGGAGATTTTTGTCTGGGTTTCCTACACAGACACTGTATGAATCAACAACTTTCAGAATGTGCTCCAGGGCTCTAGAAGTATGACAGACTCTCGGAACCCTGTCAAATCTCCAAATGTCATGTGTAGTGGAAAGTTTCTGTTCATTCACTTGAATAGTAACATAGAAGTCTTTGTCTACATTCACTGCCTTCTTAACTTTAACTAAAGCATTGTCATAAAGTTGCACAAAACTTACTCTGTCACTACTTCTGTTGCACATGAAATTTTCATTTTCAATAGATTTTGTGTTTTCTTTAAATTCACTAAACACACGAGCACTTTCGGATTGCACATACAGATCCAAGTCATCATGATCATAATAACGATATGGTTTGTCTAGGATGACGTAATATTCATCGGCAGTCTCATTGTCATCTATCTCAGAGAGTACTGGTTGGTCTAGTCGACAATCATCAATGAAGAAATTCCTGCAAGACTCGTCATCTGAAAATATAAAGAAACCAACCTGTTGCATAGGGTATTTTTTCTAAAAAATGTTCATTTAGTTTTTAACCCTTTCCCTGATACAACAATTCTGCAGCAGACGACTTTGAACGTATTTTGTCAAAACATAGAAAATCTCCATAATTGAATGGATAACCTATAACATAAAGTGGGAAACATTGTGGCAAAAGGAGAAATTGCACGTTTTGTGCAATTTCTTCTTTTGTCACTATGTTTTCAAAAAGCCGTCTGCTGCAGAGGCGTCAGAAAGCGTCTTTATGAGGGAAAGGGTTAAGTCAGTTGACGATTTTTAACAGTATTTTCAAGCAATAATATATATTCCCAATATGCATATTGGAGAACTCGTCAAGTTATATTAACTTCTGGCACTCTGTTGCATGGCTTTTAACTTCAGATAATAACTCTTGAAAGTTAAGACAATCAAGACTTACCATAAATGCTCTTCTTTTTAATCTTTTGTTTTCTTTCGTTCTTTCTCACACTGAACGTCCTCGTCTTCTTTATTTTCCCAAACGGCATTGTGAGGAAGGAAGTCGAAACGGCACAGTTTCATAGCAAGCTACAAGGTCTCACATCCTGTAAAATTAGAAAAATGTCACTTGAATATCAGAATGAGGTATCAAAACAGGGACAAATCTAGCTTTATTTTGCTGCCGTTAAACGGCACTTTCCCCTCGGGAAAAAGGTACCGAAATTCCCCTATTTCCCCTAAAATTCCCCTAAACTTTAAACTTAAAAAAAAAAAAAAAAAAAAAAAAATTTTTTTTTAAAAATTTTTTTTTTTTTTTTAAAATTCATTTTTTTTTTATTCAGAGATAACAACTGTAAACACTATGACACTATAATGCAAACTCACCTTATTAATATCAAGTGTATGAGAATATGTAGAGAAGGGAAAGAAGAGTGGAGTGATTATGAACATGATACAATTGTGGACATCTTCATAAATATGAAGACAAAGAGAATTGACTTGTAAATCCACCATGTCATCAAGTTCATAGTGTACCCATGTCATTTTTCCTGGTCTATATTTGCATTGGACTGAGTCTCAAGACTTGTCAGATCAGAACAAACTGTTCGAAGTTTTCATGAAGTTCATAAAACACTTTAGAATATCTTCAAAATGTTATACTGTCTTTTTATTCTCGAGACAGTCCGTTTATGTATTTTTCCCCTATTAGGAAAAAAAAATCCCCTTTTTACCAAAAGGGCACTTTCCCCAAAAACCTAGATTAATCCCTGCAAAATATATCTTAGTACACACTTGGAAAAAAAGTTCACACAAAAACAATTATCTCAAGCTTAAATAAGTATAAATTTCTGAGGACTACTAAGCTACATGTTCCCCCTTTCCTTGCATAAGAAGGTGTTACATGTAGGACCCTGTAACTGTTGATTTTGGCCAAAATTATAGCTCAAAATCACTTCAAACTTTCAAAATAATTTAAAGATCATGTCTTGGGCATTAAATATATCTCACCATGCAAGTTGGACGTAACTACACATTGAAAACTGTTTTCTAAATATCAACGTATTGTGCCAATAACCAGGGTCTTTCAAATAGTATGGTCTAGAATCGAGCATAAGAAGGTGGTTACATGTAGGACCCTGTAACTGTTGATTTTGGCCAAAATTATAGCTCAAAATCACTTCAAACTTTCAAAATAATTTAAAGATCATGTCTTGGGCATTAAATATATCTCACCATGCAAGTTGGAAGTAACTACACATTGAAAACTGTTTTCTAAATATCAACGTATTGTGCCAATAACTGAATAAAATACCATTTTTCTTTAGATTTTTAACAGGTCAAAACATGAAAATACGGATGAAATATGAAAATCTAAGACATCGACATCATAAATTAGACTTAAATATAAAAGAAAAAAGCCGCTATTTTAGTCCCATAAACACCATGCGAGTAGGAGAATCTCCGAAAAAAGTAGATTTTCAGCTTTCGGCGATTACAGTAATGGCGTAAAAAAACAAAAAACAAAATTATTTACATTTTAAACAGGTCAAAACATGAAAATACGGATGAAATATGAAAATCTAAGACATCGACATCAGAAATTAGACTTAAATATAAAAGAAAAAAGCCGCTATTTTAGTCCCATAAACACCATGCAAGTAGGAGAATCTCCGAAAAAAGTAGATTTTCAGCTTTCGGCGATTACAGTAATGGCGTAAACAAAGTCGTTCGTATCAAAGTAAACTTTCAAATACGAAAAACCACCTAAAAAAGAAATGTCAAGACAAAATACTTTCATGCAAAGAAAAAAGAATACTTACATTGCATCAAGGATTACTTTGTTGGTCACATTGATGGATAAACATTTAGATATACGTAGTTTTATAACTTTTATAACTTGATCGTTTTCTTCTGTTTTCCAAAATGGCGGGTTCCCCGGATGTTGGTCACGTGATACTACACAGCTTATTTCGCGCACTGGCTCGAGTCTAGACCATACTATTTGAAAGACCCTGATAAGATAGAGTAAACCTCTTCCTCAGAAGCAGATGCATGTTGAGGCATCTGCAGCAGGCAACCTTTGAAAACAATGTGGCAAGGGGAGGCGGGGGGGGGGTATTTTTTGGGGGGTGGGTGGGGGTTGGGGTTGGGATTCGTTGAGGGGCATGAACATGTAGTACAATGTTTCTCATTTAAACAATCCTTAGAGGGGCATGCAAACGTAATATAATGTTTCTCATTTAATCAATCCTTAGAGGGGCATGAACATGTAATATAATGTTCCTCATTTAAACACTCCTTAGAGGGGCATGCAAATGTAATATAATGTTTCTCATTTAAACAATCCTTAGAGGGGCATTCAAACGTAATATAATGTTTCTCATTTAAACAATCCTTAGAGGGGCATTCAAACGTAATATAATGTTTCTCATTTAAACAATCCTTAGAGGGGCATGTAAACGTAATATAATGTTTCTCATTTAAACAATCCTTAGAGGGGCATGAACATGTAATATAATGTTCCTCATTTAAACAATCCTTAGAGAGGCATGCAAACCTAATATAATGTTCCTCATTTAAACAATCCTTAGAGGGGCATGCAAACGTAATATAATGTTTCTCATTTAAACAATCCTTAGAGGGGCATGAACATGTAATATAATGTTCCTCATTTAAACAATCCTTAGAGAGGCATGCAAACCTAATATAATGTTCCTCATTTAAACAATCCTTAGAGGGGCATGCAAACGTAATATAATGTTTCTCATTTAAACAATCCTTAGAGGGGCATGTAAACGTAATATAATGTTTCTCATTTAAACAATCCTTAGAGGGGCATGAACATGTAATATAATGTTTCTCATTTAAACACTCCTTAGAGGGGCATGCAAATGTAATATAATGTTTCTCATTTAAACAATCCTTACAGGGGCATTCAAACGTAATATAATGTTTCTCATTTAAACAATCCTTAGAGGGGCATGCAAACATAATATAATGTTTCTCATTTAAACAATCCTTAGAGGGGCATGAACATGTAATATGATGTTTCTCATTTAAACAATCCTTAGAGAGGCATGAACATGTAATATAATGTTTCTCATTTAAACAATCCTTAGAGGGGCATGCAAACGTAATATAATGTTTCTCATTTAATCAATCCTTAGAGGGGCATGCAAATGTAATATAATGTTTCTCATTTAAACAATCCTTAGAGGGGCATGCAAACGTAATATAATGTTTCTCATTTAAACAATACTTAGAGGGGCATGAACATGTAATATAATGTTTCTCATTTAAACAATACTTAGAGGGGCATGCAAACGTAATATAATGTTTCTCATTTAAACAATCCTTAGAGGGGCATGAACATGTAATATAATGTTTCTCGTTTAAACAATCCTTAGAGGGGCATGAACATGTAATATAATGTTTCTCATTTAAACAATCCTTAGAGGGGCATGAACATGTAATATAATGTTTCTCATTTAAACAATCCTAAGAGGGGCATGAACATGTAATATAATGTTTCTCATTTAAACAATCCTTAGAGGGGCATGAACATGTAATATAATGTTTCTCATTTAAACAATCCTTAGAGGGGCATGCAAACGTAATATAATGTTTCTCATTTAAACAATCCTTAGAGGGGCATGAACATGTAATATAATGTTTCTCATTTAAACAATCCTTAGAGGGGCATGAACATGTAATATAATGTTCCTCATTTAAACAATCCTTAGAGAGGCATGAACATGTAATATAATGTTTCTCATTTAAACAATCCTTAGAGGGGCATGAACATGTAATATAATGTTTCTCATTTAAACAATCCTTAGAGGGGCATGAACATGTAATATAATGTTTCTCATTTAAACAATCCTAAGAGGGGCATGAACATGTAATATAATGTTCCTCATTTAAACAATCCTTAGAGAGGCATGAACATGTAATATAATGTTTCTCGTTTAAACAATCCTTAGAGGGGCATGCAAACGTAATATGTTTCTCATTTAAACAATCCTTAGAGGGGCATGCAAACGTAATATAATGTTTCTCATTTAAACAATACTTAGAGGGGCATGAAAACGTAATATAATGTTTCTCATTTAAACAAGAGGCCCATGAGGGCCTATGCTCTACTGGTATGGTTCTTTGGTCATTTTCAATCCAGAGCATGTATGTATGGTGAAGATCGGATAGTAAATGGAGGCTCTTTTGTGTTCACAAGCTGTATTATAGCAATTTTTACAATTTCATGGGCCATAATCCAGTCTTGCATGGGCAAATCTGGCTGGTTTTCAAAAGGAACCAAGCTCTCATCAATATTTAACTACTATTTAAGTTTGGTGAAGATCAGATAGTAAATGGAGCCTCTATTGTGTTCACATGCTCAATTATAGCAATTTGGACAATTTCAAGGGCCATAATCCAGTCTTGCATGGGCGGAAGTGGCTGGTTTACGAAAGGAACCGAGCTCTCATGGATATCTTACTATTGTATAAGTTTGGTTGAGATACAATCAAAAGTGAAGACTGTATCGTGTTAACAAGCTCTTTTATAGCAATTTTGACCATTTCAAGGGCCATAATCCAGTCATGCATAGGCGGATCTGGCTGGTTTTCGAAAGGAACCGAGCTCTCATGGATATCTAAATACTGTATAAGTTTAGTTGAGATACAATCAAAAGTGAAGACTGTATCGTGTTAACAAGCTCTTTTATAGCAATTTTTACCATTTCAAGGGCCATAATCCAGTCATGCATGGGCGGATCTGGCTGGTTTTCGAAAGGAACCGAGTTCTCATGAATATCTAACTACTGTATAAGTTTGGTTGAGATATTGTTTACGGACGCACGGACGCACGCACGGACGACGGACAAATCGCCACGACATAAGCCCTTCTGGCCTTTGGCCAGTAGAGCTAACAATCCTTAGAGGGGCATGAACATGTAATATAATGTTTCTCGTTTAAACAATCCTTAGAGGGGCATGAACATGTAATATAATGTTTCTCATTTAAACAATCCTTAGAGGGGCATGCAAACGTAATATAATGTTTCTCATTTAAACAATCCTTAATTGTCAATTCTGCAGCAGATGACTTTGAACATATTTATTTTGTCAAACAAGAGGGCCATGATGGCCCTGGATCGCTCACCTTAATTATACAATGTACTGCAATGCAAAACACGTGAAGACAATTATTATGAATGCAACCTCCACAGTGTTAACAAGATTTTCCTTCATTTGGCCTAGTGATCTATATTTTTTTACCTGATATGACCCATATTCCAACATGGACTAGATATCACCAAGACAACCTTGTGACAAATTTTCAAGTAAAAATGCGGCCTCCGGACTTTGAACAATATTTTCCTTTATTGACCTTGTTTCTGACCCAATATAACCCATATTCGAACTTGACCTAGATATAATTCAGACAAACATTCTGACCAAATTTCAAGCTGCTGTAGCAAATAATGCGTCTTTTACAGAGTTAACAAGATGTTCCTTCAATTTGGCCTAGTGATCTAGTTTCTGACCCAATATGACCCTTGATCGAACTTGACTTACATATGAATGATCAAGAAAAACATTCTGATAAAGTTTCATCATGCTCAAGTTAAAAATGCAGTATGAAGAGTGTTAACAAGATTACCCTTCAATTTGGCCTTGTGACCTAGTTTTAACCCGGCATGACCCATATTCGAACTTGGCCTAGATATCATTTAGACAAACATTCTGACCAAATTTCAAGCTGCTGAAGCAAAAAATGCGGCTTCTACAGAGTTAACAAGATTTTGCCTCAATTTGACCTAGTGACCTACTTTTTGACCCGACTTGACCCATGTTCGAACTTGACCTACATATCATCAAGACAAACATTTTGATAAAGTTTCAACATGCTCAAGTTGAAAATGTGGCCTCCAGAGTGTTAACAAGATTTCGCTTCAATTTGACCTAGTGACCTCGTTTTTGACCTCATATGGCCCAGTTTCAAACTTGTCAATGTTGACGACGCACACCAGACGACGAACGACGGCCGGACGACGGACAAAAAGTGATCACAATAGCTCACCTTGCACTTCGTGCATAGGTGAGCTAAAAATAGAAAATCTCTATAATTGAATGGATAACCTATGACTAAAAGTTGAAAACATTGTGGCAAAAGATGAAATTGCTCGTTTTAAGCAATTTCTTCTTTTGTCACTATATTTTCACTATATTTTCAAAAAGCCGTCTGCTGCAGAGGCGTCAGAAGACATCTATATGAGGAAAAGGGTTAAACTTGGAAAGTAAGCGGAAATGGTGATGCCCTTCCCCTTTTGTAATAAATTCAACTCTTTTTTTTGTGTGAGAATAAATTAATGATACATCTGGCTAGTATATAAAGTTACTGCAGTACAATACATTGATTTAAATAGGTGCAAACAATGAAAGGAAATCTGTTAAAAATGCCTTACATATCTAAGCTCTTTCCCACATGCATTTGCATTTTGACACATATATGCCATGGATCACTTCTGAAAATATTGTGACATTTCTCATTTAGCCACATTTGTTTCAATTATATTTAATAACTAGATGGTTGTTTTTGTCACAAAAACATATGTCTCCCCCAGTGCAGTTTGTCAATGATTGTAACACTGAAACCTTATCCTTGAACCAAAGTGGTTGTAACATGCACTCTGTACATCATCTCAGTATGGTAAACATTAGTGGTGTTATTTCAAAATCCCTCAAGCGGTTCAAAAGTTATTGAACGGACATGAAATATAGTCATATGACCTTTGACCTGTTATTGAGACCTTGACCTTGATTCAAAGTGGTTGTACATGCACTCTCACATTGCCTCAGTATGGTGAACCTTTCTGGCAAGCTATTTCAAAATCCTTCAAGGGGTTCATAAAATATGTAGCGGATATGAGATTTAGTCATATGACCTTTGAACACTAATTGCGATCTTGTAACATGCACATCGTCCCAATATGTTTTAGATTTGTGGCGAGTTATTTCAAAATCCTTCAAGCGGTTCAAAAGTCAAAGAGTAGACAAAAAATATAGTCATATGACCTTTCACCTCTAATTGTAAACTTGACCTTGAACCAAAGTGGTTATTACATGCGCTCTACACATAGTCTCAGTATGGTGAACAATTGTGGTTAGTTCTTTCAAAGTTCTTCAAATGGTTCAAGTTGCAAGTTGTATGAATTATTGTCGCTTAGAGATTATTTAAACCTTGGTCCCTGAGCAAACCGCGTCTGCACAGCTCGGTATATAAAAGCGCACTGATAATCTCATTTGAGACTGACAGTTTGTATGACGTAACAGAATTATATTTTCACTGATATCAATTTTCCATACTTTTCCATTTTCAAGCCGCTGACTGCAGATATGTTGGATGTCGGACTTTTGACGATCTGCACAGGATGACTTATAAATGATAACATTGTGGCTAAGGAAGAATTAAAGTGCTCATTTTGAAAGAATTCTCCTTTATATTTTCAAATCTCTTTATCAATAATATTTTCATCTTTATTAATTATCCATATTTATGCCCGTATGCTTTGAGGTTTTCTGGCTGCAGATTTGTTGTATGCAGAAACTTTCACTCAGGTCCTCTCATTAATTACCAGATATGGCTCTTTTCCAGCCTTTCAAAGTATGAGAACCTTTACCCTTTTCCACATATAGACGCTTTCTGGCCATTCTGCAGCAGACAACTTTTGCATACTTTGTGGCAAATGGAGAAATTGCTCAAAACAAGTAATTTCTCCATTTGCCATAATGTTTTCAACTTTTCCCAGTAATTATACCTTCATTTTTAAAGATATTCCAAAGTTGTCTGCTGCAGGTTTGCTGTATGTGCGAAAGGGTTATATAACAAGAGCTGTCTTTAAGACCGCGTGGTCAGCATTTTTAGAGCATGACAATAAAACAAAACCTTTTGAAGTACAAGAGGTCCATCAGGCCCTGGATCGCTCACCTGAGAATGTGCTATTTAAGACTTGATAAGAAGGTCACTGAAAGAAAAATTTGAGAAACAAGACAAACATTCTGACAAAGTTTCAACTTGCTCAAAGTAAGAATGTGGCTTCCGGAGTTTTAACAATATTTTCTTTCAAGTCGAGCCCTGGTAGCTCAGTCGGTAGCGACGTGGGCTGTCAATCAAGGGGTTGTGTGTTCGAATCACGGCTCGGCCAACTTTCTTTCCGACGATTGACAAAAGTCAATGCGACATGCGTCATTCGTCTTCCACCAATGGGCTAAGTCTATGTGGAAAAGCAGCCAGTTGCTTGGGAAGATTGTTGTGTGGAGTACTGGTGTGAGAAAACCAGGAAATGCATGAGTAGGAGAACTGTCCGCCGTGATATAACTGAGAAATTGTTAAAAATGGCGTTAAACCCCAATCAATCAATCAATCAATCAATTTCAAGTTGGCCTAGTGAACTAGTTTTTAACCAAATATGACCCATATTCGAACGTGGCCAAGATATCATTAAGAGAAACATTCTGACCAAATTTGAAGATACTGAAGCAAAACAAGATTTTCCTTCAATTTGGCATAGTGACCTAGTTTTTAACATTTGTATCATTTTGCATTGATCTGCAAGCAGATTTTTAGCTACATGTGTCATAAATTCCAAAAGTTTGTGAGTTGTTCTGCGGCAGGGCTCAGATGTTGATAAACCCTTTCCCACATAGATGCTTTTTGATGCCTATGCAGCAGTAAACTTTTGATATCCTTTTCAATAATTATACTTTCATACATGTATAGAGTTTCTTTATCATTTTGCCTAAATGTTTTCAAAGTCATCTGCTGCAGAGGGTTAAAACAGCAATTTTAAGTTTCCTGATTTAAAACCCTCTCTTAATGTTGAAAACGGCGTAAAACCCCAATCAAATAAATTAAAACCTTCTCCGAAGCTTCGCAGGCGAAATGAACACCATGGTTGACCATGGATACCATGGTATTTTACTGTTGATCATGAACTACCATGAACAGCCATGTTTTTCCATGGTTTTACAAGTCAATTACCATGGTTGACCATGGTCAACCATTGACACAAATATTAACCATGGTCATGAACAAGTTTAAGTCATAAAATATTGACCATGGCTGATGATGATGGTCAACCATGGTCATAAAATATTAACCATGGTCAACCATGGTCATAAAATACTAACCATGGTCAACCATGGTAATAAATTCTAGCTATGTCATAGTCAACCATGGTCTATCATGGTAGAAATTATTCTGCTGTTACACTGCAAGAACTTTGTAACAACTTTTTTTAAATATTAATGGTTTTATTTTGATTCTAAATAAATGTTTGATAAATAGCCAAGTTTAAAAAATATATCACTACAACATTTATTAAGGACACTTATAGAACACTTCTAGAACCAATTTAATAATCGCAACAACAACAACAACAGGAAGTTTAGATTTTAAATTTTCACAATGGATGACAATGTGACATGTTAAAATTCAGGCAATGTTTTCACAAAACACTCAGTTATAATGGATTGTCATCAAATATTATGTACATAGTGATTTGTAAATAACTTTTCTTCTCATTCTAATGATAAAAGCAGATAGAAAAAACATAAAATGAAGATTTACAAATACATTCAGAAATGGCCATGTATTCAACTTGGCTTGGAAACACTTGACAGGTAAAACTTATGTTAATGAATGTTTATCCAGTGATTTAAAGTGAAATTCATCATCTTTAGTGACAACTCTTATAACATGATTATTTTCTGGAACACTTTTAGGCCTTTTAAGGCAGTTCCTGGCCCTGGCATTTTCAGTTAATTTTGTAATTGTGAACAATTTATAATGTATGTCTAACTGATATATTTCATTGTCTTGCATGGTAAACCATGTTCTACCATTGTATTCAGCCATGTCATTACAGGCAATGAGAAAACATGGTATCTCATGGTCAACAATGGTATTTCATGGGTTACCATGGGTATCAGTGACCACTGTCAACTATGGTATTCAATGGTTAACCATAGGTATTGATGACCATGGTCAACCATGGTTATAAACTATGGTGCCATTTAACATAACATGGTTTTCAATGGTAGACCATGGTTTTACAGTGATGGTATATCATGGAATACCATGGTATTTCATGGCTTACCATGGGTATCAATGACCATTGTCAACCATGTTATTCAATGGTTAACCATGGATATTGATGACCATGGTCAAGCATGGTTAAAAACTATGGTGCCATTTAACATAACATGGTTTTCAATGGTAAAGAATACCATGGTTTTTCGCCTGGGTTATCATCAAAGCAGAAAAAAACTTAAAAAATCATTTCAGATAAATTGTTAAGGAAAAACCTATCAATAAAACAAGTCTATCAAAATGTAAGATAAAGTGCATAATGTGTATTAACCCTTTCCCTCATATAGATGCTTGCTGACGCCTCCAAAAGACGATTTTTTTAAAACATAGTGAAAAAAGAAGAAATTGCTCAAAACTAGCAATTTCACCTTCTGCTACAATGTTTTCCACTTTTAGTCACAGGTTAACCATTCAATCATAGAGATATACTATTTTTAGACAAAATTCGTTCAAAGTCGTCTGCTGCAAAATTGTTGTATGAGGGAAAGGGGTAATAACTCACAAATTTCAGCTTTGAATTTGCCCTTTCCCACTTGCAGTCACATTTTGATGCATCTAAAGTCCAGAGGTCCTTTTGAAAACATTATAATGTCAAAACAAGAAATTGCTCCTTTCAACTCTATTCAATGATGATTGTTTGTTTTATTGGAGTTTTAAGCCGTTTTCAACATTGTTTCAGTTATATCACGGAGACAGTTCACTTTATTCATGATCCCCGGGTAAACAAACCAGTTTATTCATGATCCCTGGGTAAACAAACCAGTTACAACTAGGTTAGGAAATGTGCCTTACCCAAGGGCACTACACCATGAGCGGCACACCACAACAGGGGATCGAGCCTGGGACACCGGGTTACAAATCCCCGACGCTAACCACTCAACAACGGAGGATTCCCTTCAATAATGATACTTTCAATAACATAGATAATCTCTTTCTTAGTCTTATGCTGCTTTTTGTATACATGTCTATACTGTTGATTGTACTTTTAGGATTGTTCGCTTTGAAAACGTCTGCAGGACAATAAATCTGCAGCAGCCGACTTTGAAAACATACTCGTTAAAATATGGAAATTCTCATTAAATGAAAGTTTAATCATTGAATAGAGTTGAAAACATTGTTGCAAAAGGTGAAATTGCTCATTTTGCCATAATGTTTTCAAATTGTATCTGCTGCAGAGACGTCAGAAAGCATTTCTAATGTTGGAAAGGGTCAACCCTTTCCCTCACATAGACGCTTTCTGACGCCTCTGCAGCAGACGACTTTTTGAAAACATATTGACAAAAGAAGAAATTACTCAAAACAAGCAATTTCTCCTTTTTCCACAATGTTTTCCACTTTTAGACATAGGTTATCCATTCAATTATAGATATTTTCTATTTTTAAGTAAAAAAGACATGAATGATGCCTCGGATATATAGAAGGTAACTATAGCTTGATTGTGCAAATTGATTGCTTACTACACCCGTTTAACCCTTTCCCACATACAACAAATCTGCAGCAGACGACTTAGAAAACATAGTGATCAAAACCTGAAAAATCTCCATAAAAGATGGCGTAATTGTTAAATAAAATTGAAAAAATTGTGGCCAAAGGAGAAATTGCTCATCATGATCAATTTTACCCTTGGCCACAATGTTTACAAAAGTCGCCTGCTGCTATTGCGTCAAAATGCGTCTGCAGTTGGGAAAGGGTTAAAATATCCTTAATTCAGAGTGCCAGTCATATATAAAGCATTGAAGACATTATGGGAAAGGGTTAGCCTATTTCTCTTTCTGTTGTAACATCATTAACCCTTTCCCTCATATAGACGCTTTCTGACGCCTCTGCAGCAGACGGCTTTTTGAAAACATAGTGACAAAAGAAGAAATTGCACAAAACGTCTTCTTTACGAGAATATTATCAAACATTATCAAATTCCACAATAAAATCCAGGTGATGCTTCCTTTTTATTAAACAGATCAGGCTTTCAAATGCCCCTGCAGCAGAAGACTTTTGACAACATTGTGGAAAAGGGAATAATTTTGCTCATAACAAGCAATATCCCCTTTTACCACAGTGTTATAAGCTTTATCCAATAATTTTCTTTCATTTATTGAGTTTCCATATTTTTTACTAAATGTTTTCAAAGATGTCTCCTGCAGATTTGTTGTATTGTTTAAGTGATGACATATTCAACATATTGGTTTCAGTTTCCCAGAATGCACTGTGGTATTGGAAAATCTATGCATCTAAACTTGGATATGATTACCATGTTACCGTGATTAATCAATGCATCTAAACTTGAATATGATTACTATATTACCATGTGATTGATCTATGCATCTAAACTTGGATATGATTACCATGTTACCATGTGATTAATCTATGAATCTAAACTTGGATATGATTACCATGTTATCATGTGAATAATCTATGCATCTTAACTTGGATACGATTAAAATGTGATTAATATATGCATCTAAACTTGTATATGATTACCATGTTACCATGTGATTAATCTATGAATCTAAACTTGGATATGATTACCATGTTACTATGTGATGAATCTATGTATCTAAGCTTGGATATGATTACCAAGTTACCATGTGATGAATCTATGTATCTAAGCTTGGATATGATTACCAAGTTACCATGTGATTAATATATGCATATATCTAAACTTGGATATGATTACTATGTTACCATGTTGATGAATCTATGTATCTAAGCTTGGATATGATTACCAAGTTACCATGTGATTAATATATGCATATATCTAAACTTGGATATGATTACCATGTTACCATGTGATTGTTCTATGCATCTAAACTTGGATATGATTACCATGTGTAGTGTTGGGACGATGATCGATTATAATCGAAAGTTGATCGGATATGCATCACGTTAGCGATAATCGATTGCAATTTACCACAATCGATTATCAATCGGTTCACCTTTTTTGCTTCATTTATGTTTGATTAATACTCGCTTCCACAAAGAGATTACTCTAGCAGTCATGTTTGAAAACTCATACTTGGTGGGCTAGGCTCAGTGACGGTGACGTGACGGTGACGGTCCAGTGTTCCCATTCACGTACATCTGTGCGTTTTTAACGCACAGATTTCAAAAGTCACGCAAGTATTTTTGAATCAATCAGAGAGCATACGTGACTGTCGCGCACAGAAAATCACTGAATAAATAAGCTGAAATGCTCCTAAGTAAGTCTAACGATGCATATACGAATGATGAGAAAGAATGAAAAATAAACTTGGCTGTGTAGACCTTTCTATAAATAACTCACAAAAATACTGTAGCTAGTATGTTGACCACGTGATCGGTATGTATTTGTTGCTTTGCTAATTTGTAAGTCGCTTTCTACTTGAAGAAATAACACCACATGATATTTTCGCAGGGAATACAGATCACGTGATTTTTTTCGCGCGCTTTCTTGAAGCTGTAGTAAACATCTCCTTATTTGGAAATCTACTTCACAGCAAAGCAATTCTCATATATTCATCCATGCGATACACTTTTACAGGGCTCGAAATTGCGAGGTGAGATTTCAGGCACCATTAAATTGTTGGGCCGAATAATACTCATTTCTAATCGTCGATCTTTAACAGGTTATTTCTTTGACAAATCGCGGTAATTGCAGTGGGTTTTCAAGATTTACCGAGTGCTTTCAGTTTTGCAATATTAGCGGAAGTTTACAAGCGATACATGTCTTGTGCGCATGCCTATTCAACGGCCCCAATATTGATGACGTTTACTGCATACATTTGGGCTTTTGGAAGTCTAAAATTTGTTTTGATTTACATATGGCAAATACGATTGGCTAGAATGGTCACGTGTATATTTTAGGTTTTCCCAAGTTGTGTTTCAATACGGAGATAGCATAAATGGATGTTTTTGCACTTAAAGCACACCCACTACATGATAAAAGGACTGTGACCTATCCAAAAAATCATTTCTGTATTTATATGTTACACTTGAGACCCAAAAAACATTGATACCACAGAACTCTTCAAATTGGAGAGCATATAAAAAAAAACACGATTTAGGTCAGTCACTGAAACAGGGCAGCTTGTATGATTGATCTATATCAACATTCATATAAGTTTTCAAAACATTCGATCCTAGCAAAAAGAATGATACTCTAGATTCCTGTTTCCAATTAAAAAACACAATAGCAAAAAGATAAATTGCTCATTTGTTTCAACTCTTTTTAGCAATTAAACTGTCATTTATTGATATGTCCATAGAAATAAAATAAAAATATAATTGTGATATGATGGGTGTTTATTATCATTTTCACTTCGTTCTCATCGACCTTACATGTAAACAAAA
Organism: Serripes groenlandicus; assembly: GCA_031761405.1. Classification (NCBI taxonomy): domain Eukaryota; kingdom Metazoa; phylum Mollusca; class Bivalvia; order Cardiida; family Cardiidae; genus Serripes; species Serripes groenlandicus. The sequence continues at coordinate 1,304,171 of JASEVX010000019.1, forward strand.
ATGGCACCCCCACTTTTTTCAGAAAACCCTAACTTTATAAAAAATATCAGTTAGTTGGGGGTGCCAAAAAAAAACAGTTTGAAAAGGTGGTGGGTCCTGAGCACTGCTAGCATGTAAATACAACAACTTGAGATCGAAACAAAGTGCTTTTTGGCAATAGAATTATACAACCTAGTAAAGGCCTGTATATTTTTTATCAAACATAAATGTTAAGAATTTAGCATTGCAAACATTGAGGCTTGTTAAATACAATACTGTATGAACCGATTATATAATCGATGTCTAATCGAATGAGGCAAAGCGATTGTAACCGATAATCGATTGTAAAAATGGAACCGATGGCCCAACACTAACCATGTGATTAATCTATGCATATATCTAAACTTGGATATGATTACCATGTTACCATGTGATTATTCTATGTATCTAAGCTTGGATATGATGACCGAGTTACCAGGTGATTAATCTATGCATATATCTAAACTTGGATATGATTACTATGTTACCATGTGATTATTCTATGCATCTAAACTTGGATATGATTACCATGTTACCATGTGATGAATATATGCATAGCTATAAACTTGGATATGATTACCATGTTACCCTGTGATTAATCTAAGCATCTAAATTTTGATATGATTACCATATTACCATTTGATTAATCTATGCATCTTAGTTTGGATATGATTACTATGTTATCATGTTACCATATGTGTATAATCTAAGCATCTAAACTTGGATATGATTACCATATTACCATGTGATTAATATATGCATCTAAACTTGGATATGATTACCATGTGATGCATCTATGCATCTAAACTTGGATATGATTACCATGTTACCATGTGATTAATCTATGCATCTAAACTTGGATATGATTACCATGTGATCAATCTATGCATCTAAACTTGGATATTATTACCATGTTACCATGTGATTAATCTATGCATCTAAACTTTGATATGATTACCATGGTACCATGTGATGAATCTATGCATCTAAACTTAGATATGATTACCATGTGATGAATCTATGCTTCTAAACTTGGATATGATTACCATGTTACCATGTGATTAATCTATGCATTTAAACTTGGATATGATTACCATGTTACCATGTGAATAATCTATGCATCTAAACTTTGATATGATTACCATGTTACCATGTGATTAATCTATGCATCTAAACTAGGATATGATTACCATGTGATTAATATATGCATCTAAACTTGGATATGATTACCATGTGATTAATCTATGCATCTAAACTTGGATATGATTACCATTTTACCATGTGATTAATCTAAGCATCTAAACTTGGATATGATTACCATGGTACCATGTGAAGAATCTATGCATCTAAACTTGGATATGATTACCATGTGAATACTCTATGCATCTAAACTTGGATATGATTACCATGTGATTAATCTATGCATCTAAACTTGGATATGATTACCATGTGAATAATCTAAGCATACAAACTTAGATATGATTACCATGTTACCATGTGATTGGTCATAGTGTCTGACAGACCTTGCTAATTTCAACTTTCATGAATGCTTTTAAAGATATAAAACAAGGTTAATTGGTCATGAATTGATCCCCGAGAAGAATGGCTGTTACATCAACACAACAGCTCATGATCCCCGAGAAGAATGGCTGCTACATCAAAATAACAGCTCAAGATCCCCAAGAAGAATGGCTGTAAAATTAACACAATACCTCATTATCCCTGAGAAGAATGGCTGTTACATCAACACAACAGATTGTGATCCCTGACAAGAATGGCTGTTACATCAACACAACAGCTTGTGATCCCCAAGAAGAATGGCTGTTACATCAACACAACATCTCATGATCCCTGAGAAGAATGGCTGTTACATCAACACAACAGCTCATGATCCCTGAGAAGAATGGCTGTTTCATCAACACAACAGCTTTTGATCCCTGAGAAGAATGGCTGTTACATCAACACAACAGCTCATGATCCCCGAGAAGAATGGCTGTTACATCAACACAACAGCTCGTGATCCCCGAGAAGAATGGCTGTTACATCAACACAACAGCTCCTGATCTCTGAGAAGAATGGCTGTTACATCAACGCAACACCTCGGGATCCCAGAGAAGAATGGCTGTTACATCAACACAACAGCTCGTGATCCCAGAAAAGAATGGCTGTTACATCAACACAACAGCTCATGATCCCTGAAAAGAATGGCTGTTACATCAACCCAACAGCTCGTGATCCCAGAGAAGAATGGCTGTTACATTAACACAACAGCTCATGATCCCTGAGAAGAATGGCTGTAACATCAACACAACAGCTCATGATCCCTGAGAACAATGGCTGTTACATCAACACAACAGCTCATGATCCCCGGTTGACTAACCAGTACTACTCATCTAAGAAATGTGCCTGGATAAACATCCATAATGCCTAGTAATTAACCTTTGACCTGAAATTGTGACCTGCCAATCCAATAGGGAGAAAAACAAGAGGTCCATGATGGCTCTAGATGGCTCAACCGCATAGTCAAACATAACAACTCATTTTGATGTCAGGTAAGTTACCAGTAGAGTCGTAATAAGTATTTCCTTCGATTTGGCCGAGTGACCTAGTTATTTACCATGTAAGATCCATGTTCAAACCTAGCCTAGATATCATCAAAACACCCATTCTGACAAAATTTAAGCATGTTGAAATTTAAAATACGACTGAACACAGGTGAGCTAAAAATGCAAATTCTCATCTTGAGTATTTTCAGTCAGGTGAGCTAAAACTTATCATGCTTTGGAATGCAAGGATATTACTAGTAGTACATAGATAGTAGCAAAAGTTTACATTTTTTTTTTTTTTTTTTTCAGCTGCATTTATCAATTTGAATTCCATAGAATGCACTGCTAGAAGATTACATTTAGTACAAGGATAACGTTAACAGTTGTGTTTTCCAGCTGTGTTTATCAATTAGAATTCCATAGAATGCACTGTTAGAACATTATTTTTAGTACAAGGATAATGTTAACAGTTGTTTTTTCCAGCTGCATTTATCAGTATGAACTTCTGAAGTCTAAAATAAAACGCAGGTGGTCATGAAACCTACAAGATGCATGTTGTATCACATTTCTAAGTTGTTTACCCTTTTCCTGCTGTGGGTGACTTAACCCTTACCCTGCTGTGGGTGAATTAACCCTTTTCCTGCTGTGGGTGACTTAACCCTTTTCCTGCTGTGGGTGAATGAACCCTTTTCCTGATGTGGGTGACTTAACCCTTTCCCTGCTGTGGGTGACTTAACTCTTTTCCTGATGTGGGTGAATTAACGCTTTCCTTGCTGTGGGTGACTTAACCCTTTCCCTACTGTGGGTGATTTAACCCTTTTCCTGCTGTGGGTGAATTAACCCTTTTCCTGATGTGGGTGACTTAACCCTTTCCCTGCTGTGGGTGACTTAACTCTTTTCCTGATGTGGGTGAATTAACCCTTTCCCATATACAACACATCTGTGGCAGATAAATTTGAAATTAATCCTGAAAGGCAAAAATGCGGAAAATCTCTTTAAATGAAAATTGATCATGGAATTCAGTTGAAAACTTTGTGATTAAGGGAGAAATTGTTCAGAATGTGCAGTCTAATCTTGGTTTACATTGTTCACCAATCATTCACATTTGTGGAGTCTAATCTTGGTTTACAATGTACACAGATCATTCATATTTGTGGAGTCTAATCTTGGTTTACATTGTACACAGCTCATTCATATTTGTGGAGTCTTATTTTGGTTTACATTGTACACCAATCATTCATATTTGTTGAGTGTAATCTTGGTTTACATTGTACACAGATCATTCAAATTTATGGAGTCTAATCTCGGTTTACAGTGTACACAGATCATTTATATTTGTGGAGTCAAGTCTTCGTTTTCATTGTACACAGAAAATTCATATTTCTGGAGTCCAATCTTGGTTTACATTGCACACAGATCATTCATATTTGTGGAGTCAAATCTTGGTTTACATTGTACACAGATCATTCATATTTGTAGAGTTTAATCTTGGTTTACATTGTACACCAATCATCTATATTTGTGGAGTCAAATCTTGGTTTACATTGTACACAGATCATTTATATTTATGGAGTCCAATCTTGGTTTACATTGTACATCAATCATTTATATTTATGGAGTCTAATCTTGGTTTACATCGTACACCAATCATTTATATTTTAAGTCAAATCTTGGTTTACATTGTACATCAATCATTTATATTTATGGAGTCAAATCTTGGTTTACATTGTACACAGATCATTTATATTTGTGGAGTCAAATCTTGGTTTACATTGTACACCAATCATTTATATTTGTGGAGTCTAATCTTGGTTTACATTGTACACAGATCATTCATATTTATGGAGTCAAATCTTGGTTTTCATTGTACATCAATCATTTATATTTGTGGAGTCCAATCTTGGTTTACATTGTACACCAATCATTTATATTTGTGAAGTCCAATCTTGGTTTACATTGTACACAGATCATTTATATTTGTGGAGTCTAATCTTGGTTTACATTGTACACAGATCATTTATATTTGTGGAGTCTAATCTTCGTTAACATTGTTCACTTATCAGTCATCTATATTTATGTATAGTCTATTCCATAAATATGCAAAAACTTTACTTGTTAGAAGTGTCTGGTGATAAAATTTATTGTAGGAACTAAAATACTTTTCTTTTTATTTTATTTCTTTCACCTGTGAAAAAGAAGCAGGAATTGAACGAGTTAAGATATCGAGATCTAAATAGAGAATATCTTAACTTCATGATTCATACAGACTATTATTAATGATAAGACTTTTGAAAACATTGTAAGAAAAGGAGTAGTTCAAATTTATTTTGGACACTATTGAGTCTACAACCTTTCCTGTATGCAGTTGACCTCAATAAATGTATATTTATGAAGGCTGTTTCAGGTCATATTCAATAAGTAGCTATTTCAATCACATCAAATAATCTCTTGTTTTCCCCATAATATTTACAGAAGTGTTGACGACATTAAAATTAATTTATGTTCTCTCTTTTTCATGGAATGCAATATCAATTAATTAATTGTTTGGTTTTACGCCGCAACAATATCAAGGTGTTTCCTGGGTTAGTTACCAGTAATATTGGTCCTTTTATCCTGACACCAGCCTTTCAGTTGTAATGCAAACCCAGCGCCCCCGAGTGCCCAGGAGTGCAGCCATTATTACCTTTGTCAAAGTCTTTGGTATGACCCGGCCGTCGATCGAGCCCACGACCTCCTGCTTCCATGGCGGAGGCTCTACTACTACATCATCAAGGCAGAATACAAAAGGATACAGTTTAAGATTAATTGGAGAAGAACCAACAGCTGTTAAATTAATCATTCCCCACATTGCGGCAAAAGGAGAAATTGCTCATTATGAGCGATATTTCCTTTTGCCACAATGTATTTCAAAGTCATCTGCTGAAGATTAGTGTTAAAATACGTCTGCATGAGTTAAATAAACAGAAGAGTGCATGTAACAACACTTGCATCTGTGATGGAAAAAAACGATAATATATGTTAATTAAATCCACCTTGCACCATCATGCACATTTTAATTCTATTTTATTCCCCCTAAATTGTAATTCCTTTTTTGCCCATCCCAAAAAACACACTTTACAATAAATATGAAGTTTTTAGAGTAAAACATATTTTTATTAGAAAATACTTACCAGTCATTTAATACCTGATATATAAGCCCCTAGCACTTAACTCATCCAGAAAATTGATCGCGCCCAGCGTATCCCTCACGTCCGTGTGATATACACGGTTGCCGGCAAGCACCGGCCTACGTGACCCACGTGCCACTTTTAATTTACCGTAAGTGTTGGGTGACGACGCGGGGTTGGGAGGCGGGACTGTGAAATGACTGGTAAGTATTTTCTAATAAAAATATGTTTTACTCTAAAAACTTCATTTTTATGTCAAAAATACGTTACCAGTCATTTAATACCTGATGACTTTGCAGCATCGGCCGGGAGGATCGTCCAACACTTCGTCATCAGAGATGTAGCACCATGTAATTTATTTGTCATTTTAACGTAGTACTGAACACAACAGCTTATAAAGTCGGAAATTGGATTAAAGGAATATTTAATCTGATGTGAACTTTATTGTTGTGTTAAATGAATATTTAGCGAACAACTCGCTGAGACGCCACAAGTGGGCCCAGAGAATACAAATTATCTGACTGAGAAGACATGGAACGCAGATAGAACGATGAAAACGTGGACTGCGATTTCCATACTGCAGCATGCATAATGTCCTCTAAAGGAACATTGTTGGTAAAGGCCCAACTAGCAGAAAGAGCGCGAACCTCATGCGGACGAACCTGAAGCAATGAGAGATCGGCGAGTGACAGATCTTTGTACGCTAACTTAATAGTAGATGATATCCAGCGAGAAATAGTAGCTGCTGAAATATCATTACCTCCTATAAGAGGAAGAAATAATCTCTTCCTAAGACCCCTTGCCCCGTCAACCCTCTTAAGATAATACTTAAGAGATCTGACGGGACAAAGGAATCTGTCGGGATCAGAAGGCCCACAGTTTGCAGAGAGACTGGGAACTGTAATGGCTTCCGGAAGAACCGACGGTAACTGATTCTTTGCCAGAAAACCAGGCTGACAAAGTAGCGAGAAGGAGCCGTCGGATTCATTGAACCTGGCGTACCCCGACTCTACAGATAGTGCGTGTAACTCACTCCTACGCCTAGCGGTCGCAAAAGCGAGTAGAAACACTGTCTTGTAAGTCAAGAACTTAATAGACGCAGACGCAAGAGGCTCATAGGGAGCTTTCGTAAGTGACCTAAGAACACAAGACAAATCCCATTTCGGAGTTAAACTCCTGGAAACAGGTTTGTCTAGCTCGAAAGAACGTATAAGTTCAGAGAGAAATGGATTTGAACCAATGCTCTCTCCCCCTTTGAACTTAAGAGTATTCGATAGCATAGAGCGGTATCCTTTAACCGTACTAACAGCCAGATGCTTTTCCTCAAAGAGGAAAAGAAGAAAATCGGCAATCTGAGTTATAGAGGGACACTCATGATTGACCGATCTTGCACCACACCAATCTGAGAAGATCGCCCACTTCGAATCATAGACAATTATAGTGGACTGTCTCCTTGATTCTGCGATGCGAGAGGCAACTTTGACAGAAAAGCTTCTCTCTCGGATTGAACGCTTGATAAACTCCAAACGTGAAGGTGTAGCATTGCCGGGTTGGGATGAAGACGCCGACCCGGTTGCTGAAACAGAAGGTCGTCTTGAAGGGGAAGATGTACCGGTTGTGCCGAGAGGCAGGCCAGGAGATCGTTGAACCACGATCTCTGGGGCCAGAATGGTGCTATCAACAGTATTCTGCACTGTTGAGAGCGTAGTACTTTCTGAAGTACGATTGGGACTAGAATGAACGGGGGGAACGCATACCCGAATAGACGGTTCCAATCGAGGGTCAGTGCGTCCACTGCCCAAGCTGCAGGATCGTACATTGGCGACACATAGAGTGGAAGCCGATGATTGGCTCTGGTGGCGAAAAGATCCACCAGAGGTGTTCCGATCTGCATGAACACAGAGTTTACCACACTCTGGTTCAGAGTCCATTCCGCCGGTAGAATCATGTTCTGGCGGGATAAACTGTCTGCTAAAACATTTAGGTGACCGGGAACGTGTTTTACTAATATTACCAACGACGCCGCCCGGCACCAAAGGAGCAACTTCCACGTCTCCAGAAAGAGAAGGTGGGAGTGCGTTCCTCCTTGCCTGCGAATGTAGGAAACAACAGTAGTGTTGTCCGTCGACAACAAAACAGTTTTGTTCGCAACGGAGGCAGAGAATTGATTGAGGGCTAGCAGGACCGCCCTCAGCTCTAAGTTGTTTATGTGCAAACACCTTTCCTCCGCTGTCCACATGCCCTGGGCTGTTAAGCCCTGTGGCTCTAAATGAGCTCCCCAACCCACAGCACTGGCATCTGTAAAAAGGTACAGATCCGGAGGTGGAGTGAGCAAGGGCACCCCTTGTAGATAGATTAACGGATCCAGCCACCACCGAAGGTGTGACTTGAAGAAAACCGTCAGAGCTATCTCCTGTTCCAGTGAATCCACAGATGGACGCCACAGGGACAGAAAAAGATACTGAAGGGGTCGCATGTGGAGCCTGCCTAGACTGACTAGGTCGGCTGCTGCACTTAGGGAACCCAGAAGTGACAGCATGGATCGGGCTGTTACCGACACCTGATCCAGGGTTTGTCTGATTTTCTTGCAAAGAGAATCGACTCTGTCCGAGGGAACTCGAATCACCGCTAGGTCGGTGAGAAAAGTCATTCCCACGAACGTAAACCTCTTTGACGGAATCAAGTCCGATTTCTGCGTGTTGGGTAGAAGACCCAATCGCAGAATGGTCCGCCAGGCTAGAGACAGATCGTGAATTAAATTCAAACGATTTGCTCTGTGAAGAAGCCAGTCGTCGAAGTATTGTAGGAGCTGTGGGCCCTGCATACGCAGAAAGGCTCCCACAGCATTGATTACCTTGGTAAATATTCGCGGTGCGGACTTGAGGCCGAAGGGAAGTGCCACAAATTGGAAAACTTCTCCCTCTACCACAAACCGAAGGTATTTCCTCGACGAGGAAGCGATCGGAATGTGGTAATATGCGTCTGTGAGGTCTAGAGAGACCGCCCAGTCGTCTTTCCGGATAGCTGTTCTGATGGAGCGGGCCGACTCCATCTTGAACTTCTCGACCGGTATCAATAGATTTAGAGCTGATAAGTCTATTACCGGTCTCCACCGACCGTCTTTCTTCGGAACAAGAAATAGACGGCTGTAGAAACCCCGAGAATTGGGGTTGAGAACCCTCTCTATAGCCTTCTTTTTCAGAAGTGATAAAATCACTTCCGACATGGCCGGATGGCGTGATGACATATCGATCGGCACGCTTGTCAGAGGAGGTGGGGAAACGAAGGGAATTAAGTACCCTTCCCGTATCACAGACAAGATCCAACGATCCTCTGTTATACATTCCCACTCCTCTATGAAATGCGACAAGCGGCCCCCGACTGCTATCTCCGGCCTTGGGAAGATCATAGAGAGGTGCGCATCCCTAGGGCTGCGGCCTAGGGAGAGAGCTGCGCTTAGAAGTATGCCTCTTAGCTCCCGCTTGAAAGTGGGGCTTTGGTTTTGCAGACTTTTGGCCCGTGGAAGACGGTTGTTTTGGCGCAAAGGCCTTAACATCCTGCTTTTGCTTCTTGGCAAGGGGAGGTTTCCTAGCCTTACCCCCTTTTCCAGATGGCGCCGAGCGCTTCTGGCTCTGTGCAAAAGCATTCGCTGCATTCGCCGAGAGGCGTCTGGACTGTTCTGCTGAATCAGAAACAGTCACCGCAGCTATTCTTCCACCGAAGAGGAGATCGGAAGCTAGAGGAGCAGCTCTCAGTTTGTCCTTGCTTTCTTGAAGCAGCAAGGAGGATTTGGCTAACGCCGCATCTCTCCTTGCGGACAGCATCTCTGTGGCGTTCTGAAGATTCAGAGCCATGAGATGCCTATTGCCCGTATCAAAAGCTTCCAGAATTCTGTTAGCACCTCTGCTAGAGACATTCTCCTCTTTTAACAATTGGGACAGAGCTATAGCGAAATGATCATCATGAGAAGAAACCATAACACCCAACCTAGCTCTGGCCTCCCACTTCTCGAGTAACTTGGAATTAACCGTTACAGAAGTGGGTGCAGACAGTCCCAGCATAGCAGCGTCCCCGTCCAAGGCTGGCACCTTGATTGGGAAGAACTCTTTCGAAGTGGTATACTTCTTAGGAGTTACCCATTCTTTAGAAATGGCTGCTGGGACTGACCAGGGTTGACAAGAGTCAAGAGACCTGGTGGCCTGCAATTGTTCAATCAATCTGCCCAGATTGTTTGCCTGAGGAAGTAAACGTAATGGTGTAAAAGCCTCTGCGTTTAATTCCTCGAGACTTGATAGGTTTTTCCGACGAGGGGGAGCGTCAACCTTTGGGCAAAAATGGTCAGGAACTACCCTGAACACTTCATCAATAGCCTGTTGTAGAGACATACGCTCTACCGTTGGCTCGTCACCTGAAAAGGACTGATCTCCCATTTCTTCGTCAGACGAAGGTGTGGGAGAGCTTTGAATCCTGTGACCATGTTCAGCTCTACTTGGTCTCTCGACCTGGAATTGAACGACCGACTCAGACAAGGAATCATGAGATGAATCTATGTACTGATGTAGACCCTTTGATAACGACTTCCCTTCCGCAGCAGGATGAAGTTGAAATGGGTCGACAGTCGGGACCGAGCTAACCGTATGTGACGGTCCCGGCCTCCCCTTCACAGGACACATCGAGTGTACTTGCTCGGGGGGATGCCTATCTAAGGACTGCCTCATAGAGAGGTGTCCTCCCGGGGGTTGCAAATTCCCATTATTTGGATATTGCTGCTCCCGGTAGGCCTGAGTAACCCGTAGATCACCACCCCTTTGTTCCGGTTGAACCGGGGGTTGGTATGGAGAAGGGGTGTAATCTCGAGAGATATACACCGACCCCCCTGGAGAATGGATTGATTTCTCCCTATACCCGGTGTTCGACGGCTGAGAATTAGAACCAGGTACGTAATGACCATAGGTTTGATAACTATTACTCAGTTGTCCGGGGTACGGTTGACCGGAGACCGGTTTACCGTAACTATTAAACAACATACCCGGATGTCCGGCAAACGAATGATACCCCGTATCAATACGTAGATGTTGCCCGAGACCTGGTCCACCGTTACCCGGTTGCCCGGTGCCTGGTTGACTGGTGCCCGGTTGCCCGGTGCCAGATAAAACAAAACCCGGATGACCGGCGTCTCGCATACCGTGGCTATCTGACAGCATGTCTGGTTGTCTATTGACGGAAGGATAATTATTATCCCCTCGAACATGCTGTCCAGACATTTGTCCTCCTGTACCTGGTTGCCCGGTACCCGGTTGACTCATGCCCGGTTGCCAAAAACCCGGTGACCCGGTGGCAATATGACTACCCGGTTGTCCGGTGCCCGGTGTACGGGTGCCCGGTGTCCCGGTGTTTCGGTGTCCGGTGACCGGTTGCCCGGTGACCGGTTTCCCGGAGTCATAAGGGTTCTGCTCGAAAGCATTACCCGGTTGACCTATGCTAAGAACGTTAGACGTTATCCCAACATTTGTCTCCAAAAATTTCCGCCCGTAGGCATCATTCTTTGGACCTCTGAATGAATCCGAAGACTCATAAACCACAGAGGGTTGTGTTGGAATCGGCCAATCTGCCAGGTTTCCCTGAGAAAGGCCTATTGCTTCACCCGAAGGATTAGCCCCAACACCTGGCATCAGAGAATGTTGTTTTCCGTAAGAGAAATGGTCCACAGACCCCCGTTTCTCCGCAGTACTAACTCCAAACCCTTTTGCCAGTCGCTCTTTCCTGCCCTTTGCAGAGCCAGCCGAAGAAAGAGCGTCTGTGACGAGTGTAGAAGGAACAGCCGTAACCTTCTGCACACTCGCCACAATCTCGGAGTCTGAAAACCCTTCAAACTCCTCACCGCTAGAAGAACTCAGCACTTTTTGTTTACTTACCTTCTTCTTCCGGTCTCTGTACAATCTCCTTTTCCCAGCCAAATTCCAAACGGAAGCGGTCCAGGAACTGCAGATTTCACAGGGTGATTCCTGTGTGCACTTAGTGCAATTTAAACAGGCGAGGTGAGTGTCCCATGTAGCTACTATATGGCCGCATGTTCCACGCCTCTGATCACCTTTCGGCATAGTTATTTACAGAATAATATACGAAAATAAACACCAAAAAACAAACAAAAAATTTTCAAAATTTTTCTACTTTTTATTTTCTAGTCTACTATGGACGTACCTAATGAAAATATTTTTTTCACAAAATATTTCCATAATTTTTATTCAATAAATATACAACGAACATATCATACACAAGAAGATGATAGCAATAATTGATACCTCTAACGAGGAGGGGAAATAAGGATGTTGAAAACAAACAATACTCGGAATCCGCACTCGACGATGTGTTATTGAAATAGTGGGTGGGGTAACCCACCGTGACTTTCAATTTGTTGTGTACAAAATAAACATATAAAACAAACAATAATTTTCACAATTAAATTAGCTTAATGTTTTATACAGATTCGGGACTGAATGAGCAAACTTGCTTAAGACGAAAACGCCTTAAAGAGACAAAGAAATTAATTTATAAATAAATAAATAACTTAGCCGTCAAGATGGTGTGTCCAGGAAATTAAAAGTGGCACGTGGGTCACGTAGGCCGGTGCTTGCCGGCAACCGTGTATATCACACGGACGTGAGGGATACGCTGGGCGCGATCAATTTTCTGGATGAGTTAAGTGCTAGGGGCTTATATATCAGGTATTAAATGACTGGTAACGTATTTTTGACATAAAAACTCCATTATTACTTCTGGCCCAGGGAGATAACATTATACAGTGTTCCTATTTCTCTTTATCAATTAACCCTTTTCCGACCTGCAGGTGCAGTCTGCTGCAGATGGTTTTTTAAAACATTGTGCCAAAAGGAGATATTGCTCATTAAGTATAAATACTCATTTTGCCACAATGTTTTACACTGTTTTTTGCTTATATGTTTTCAAAGTCGTCTTCTGCAATTCTGTTGTATGTGAAAAGGGTTAAAAATAACTAGAAACAGATATGGAAAATTGCTTTAGATTATAAGTATAATTATTGAAACTAGAGCTATCAATGAATGTGATTAATACCGCCGAACACTGCCTTGATAGGACAAGAAAAGTTGTGCTTAATACCATAGAATGAAGTTTTATTAAATTCCATCCAGTAGTTTTCAAGTTATTCTCCGAACAAAAAAGAATTAACAAAGGGCAATGACCCTGCAGATAGCTAAAAAAGAATTATGGTTCTTGTACACTGCACTTCCTCTCATTGTGCTCTACCATTGTATGAAGTTTTATTTAATTCCATTTTGTAGTTTTAAAGTTATTCTCCGGACAAGAAATAGTAAGAAAGGGCAATAACTATGTAATTAGCTCAAATAGAGTAATGGTTCTCGCACACTGCACTTCCTCTCATTGTGCTCTACCATTGTATGAAGTTTCTTAAATTCCATTTAAATTTAATTTTTGGACAAGAAAATAGTAAGCAAGGGCAATCAGTCAATATTCTCCGGACAAGAAAAAACAAAGAAAGGGCAATAAAGTTCTATGTAATTAGCTCAAAAAGATTTATGATTCTTGTACACTGCACTGCCTCTCATTGTACTTTACAATTGTATGAAGCTTTATTAGATTCCATCTTGTAGTTTTCAAGTTTTCTCCGGACTATAAAAAGTAACAAAGGGCAATAATTAACTCATTAACTAATTAGGTAAAATAGAGTTATGGTTCCTGTACTCTGCACTTCCTCTTACTGTGTTGTATCATCGTAAGAAGTTTTATTAAATTCCATCAAATGAGTAGTTTTCAAGTTATGCTCCGGACAAGGAAATTTGCAACGGACCGATCGACTGACCGACAAACCACAGGGTGACTACAAGGCTTAGAAAAAGAGGAGTCAACTTTTAGAGACATATGGTACATAATATTACATATAACATAAAACCCTGTATTGTAAAAGACTGCATGGTCTCTTCTAAATGAAATGAGTGGTACAGAGGTAGAGCGTCGGCTTCTTGTACCAAAGGTCCCGGGTTTGAATCCCGCGATGAGCGGGTTCTGCCTTTGGGATTTTTCCACACAAACGGCGCGAGTACTGGTTAAGTTTCCAGGAAGCAGACATCGAGCGTGATTAATATAAGCTTAAAGCTTGTTTCGCAATCGATGTATAATAAATAAGTTTAAACTTTTTTTTTTAAATGAAATGAATCTTTTCAGTACCAACAACATACTAAGGGCTTGTAGGTCAATTAAAGATTGTAGATCCTGAAATAATCTCGTTATCTAGTGTTTGACACTGTGACACTGATAGCCATAAACAGTGTTTGAGTTTAGTCAACAAGAAAGAGACTTTCATCTGGAATGTATATTTTTAGATTTGGAAAAAACAGGCATTTGCCCCCAAATATCTCTCTTAGTTCTCAAACATGGTTCATTCCTTATAAATCAAAGTATAATTACTGAAAAAAGCTTGTTGAGACCAATGTCTCCTTTTGACACAATGTTTTTAAAAGTTGTCTACTGCAGAGGCGTCAGAAAGAGCCTACAGGTATGTGTCGGAAAGCTTTAAAGTGGTCTGCTGCTGGACAGGAGGGCAAATCATGACAGATGAAAATGTTTACGGTTGACTGAACTTGAACCTTATTTTATGACTGTCAGTGTCGCAATGTCAAACCATGCTGGGGTGTAGAGTTTCAGTATCATGTTCAACTCTCTATCTAATAGATAGTAATTCTCCCACCCATGTTAACGTGATATTCAATATTTGTAAAAAATGTTTTCAACTCTTTAAATTGTGAGCTTGTCCATTGGAAAGCTTTTGTGAAACAGTGCAGATCCGTATTAGCCTGTTCTTCCCCACAGTTTACATAATTAAGCTTGTAAACAGTTTCTGTTGACTTGCATAGAGTCTGATAAGGTTGAGAAGATGGACAGGCTAATATGGACTGCACTGTTCACAGAAGTCAACTTATACCGTTTTAACCCTTTCCCACATACAACAAATCTGCAGCAGCCGATTTTGAAAACATAGTGACAAAAACCTGAAAAATCTCCATAAAAGATAGCTTAATAATTTAATTGTTAAATAAAGTTGAAAACATTGTGGCCAAAGGTGAAATTGCTCATCATGAGCAATTTTATCTTTGGCCACAATGTTTTCAAAAGTCGTCTGCTGCTATTGCGTCAAAATGCATCTGCAGGTGGGGAAGGGTTAATTGATTATGAGGCTCATATGAAGTAACAATTCGTCTCCCACACTTCTTTACAAAGTTTGAAATGAAGATTTGGTTGTAAACATTGTGGTAAAAGGATAAATTGTTTTAAAAATTCGTCTGCTGTTGCATCGAAATGTGAGAAAAGATTTTTTCATCAATATATCCCAGTGGCAGACTCATTTTGACACAACAGTTACTGCTGCTGACGACTTTTGACTCATTTTGACACAACAGTTACTGCTGCTGACGACTTTTGATTCATTTTGACACAACAGTTACTGCTGCTGACGACTTTTGACACAACAGTTACTGCTGCTGACGACTTTTGACACAACAGTTACTGCTGCTGACGACTTTTGACACAACAGTTACTGCTGCTGACGACTTTTGACACAACAGTTACTGCTGCTGACGACTTTTGACACAACAGTTACTGCTGCTGACGACTTTTGACACAACAGTTACTCCTGCTGACGACTTTTGACACAACAGTTACTGCTGCTGACGACTTTTGACACAACAGTTACTGCTGCTGACGACTTTTGACACAACAGTTACTGCTGCTGACGACTTTTGACACAACAGTTACTGCTGCTGATGACTTTTGACTCATTTTGACACAACAGTTACTGCTGCTGACGACTTTTGATTCATTTTGACACAACAGTTACTGCTGCTGACGACTTTTGACTCATTTTGACCCAATGTTTTCAACTCAATTCAGTAATTATAATACTTTAATTTTTTAGATATTTTCTAAATTCTTGCCTAAATATTTTCAAAGTCGTCTGCTACAGATTTCTTGAATAATGTGGGAAAGTGTAAAAGTTTAAATCTTTCCCACATACAGAGGCTTTCTGACAATTCCCGGCTGTAGCTTTTCCAGAGACTTATAACAGAAAATACAAAAATACACAGAAAATACACGAAAACCATGGAAAAACCATGGAAAAACCCAAGGAATTTAATGTTAAAATGCGGAAATGCTGGAAATGTGTCCGAATACTCCGGGTACTCCGGGGTCCCGGAACCATTCCAGCATGTCCATGGAACCGTTCCGGGGTGTCCATGGAACTTTTCCGGGGTTTCCATGAAACTTTTCCGGGTTGTCCATGGAATTTCCGGGTTTTCCACATAAATGTCCTGGAATTTCCATGGACAGTGTCAGATTATCCCTGGAAAGTTGTCCGAATACTCCGGGGATTTTCCATGGAATTTGGTAAGTCTCCCCGGAAAAGCTACAGCCAGGAGCTCTCACAAAAAAAAAAATGTCATGCTTATACCAACCTTTTCCAATCCTCAATATCTAAAGGAACAGCTTCAAAAATACTAATTTTGAGAATATTTTCTATTAAACCCTTTCCCTCCTACGAAAATTCTGCAGCAGACGACTTTTAACACATTTTGTCATAATTAGAAAATCTCTATAATTGAATGGATAACCTATGACTGTAAAAGCTTGTTAAGACGAATTTCTCCTTTTGACACATGTTTTCAAAAGTTGTCTACTGCAGAGGCGTCAGAAAGTGTCTATATGAGGGAAAGGGTTAGTAACAGAATATTTCAACTGTATGTTAGCATTTAGATATTATTTTGGCATGTTTTCAAATTCATTCACTGATAATGAAAAGACTTTAAACTGTGGTTATTACTAGAAAATCAAGGAAGTTGTATGTTGAATAAGCCAGTAGGCAGCTTGAACGTGCGATTTCACCTTTGCATATTTTGCAAACTTCCGGCTCTAGCTCGGAAACCTGAGATCAATTGATCACGTAAGAAAACTTTTTGTAGCTCTTGAATAACTCTATCAGATGGTGCAATACAATCACTATTGAAAAAGATACCCTATCTTTGAAAGGCTACCATTTGTAAACATGGACTAAATCAAAAATCGTAACAGTTGCGTTTTTTCTAAATATCTTGAAGTATCTATAACCAAAGTTTCAGCTCTCCACATTCAAAACTGTAGGAGAAGATAGAAAAATGGTTCGAGTTTTTAAAAGCAGTTTTTTGCTAGCTGCATAGCAACGAATGGGTCCTTAGCAACAAAACTCAAACGCTTACACCCTGAGCCCCTATGGCACCTGTTCAACAAGTTACATCGGAATCGGCCCGTCGGTTTGGGCTGTGGAGCAAGTACAAACAACTGGACAGACACAGACGGAAAAGCCTGACAATAAGGGATACCTAGTGAATCCCAATAATATATTCATTTAGTTCACCTGTAATCAGTGATAATATGTTAAGAAGTGGAGGTTAGAAAATGGTTGTAGTTTTATTGACAGTGCATTTAAACTAATTGAGACTCATGATTGAATCAGAAGGGTTGGTAAGCAGGCTCTCAGCAGATGACTTTTGAAAACATTGTGGCAAAATTGCTTGTTTTGCCATAATATTTTCAACTTCTTTTTATAATTACGGTACAGTCAAGTTACCCTTAACGGATTAGTAACGAAACAACGTAGTGCATAAAAGAAACGGTCAATGTTTCGGAACTTGTTTGTTTATAGTCCACAAGTAAAATCATTTTCCTTTAAATTGACTAACATTTTTTCTATTTTAGTGCAGAAACAGCTGTACAGACCGTTGTTTACAAGTTCCGAGTTATTGATGCATTAACGGATCAATTGTAGCAATAGGGGATCACGTGACTTTCTAATATCAGGGGGGGTCATCTCAAGCAACATTTTAGCTGTCAAAACTTCCTCTGTTATTGTACAAGTTGTGTTTTATCTAACTGCAGATTTATATTGATAGATTTCTGAATTAATCACTATCATCTTCGGGAATTGCTAAATTGTCGAAAATAAAATTTTGAGAAAACCCCTCCGACTCAGTCATGGAAACAAAGTGGCGATCCGCTAATGGTAACTTACCTAGCTATTATATTATCGCTTCAGTGTAAACATGCAAGACATGAGAATGATTGGTTACATTCCAATAGGTGTATGTATTAGTCTTTCATAAAATGTCAAAATAAATAACTAATATAATTAAGATCGCTAGCTGTTGCCGCGAAAAACACATGTTCTCTTCAAAACAAGGTAGAAATAACTGGGTCACGTAAACACTTGCATCAGACGTTCAGATGATACGGATGAATTTGAAGTCCGACAAGCATCATTTTTATTGTGTATTTAAATAAAACCATAAAGTACTTACCTGCCAATTTATACACAATAATTTTGTCTAATAAATAAGTTAGCGTGTCTTGAACATTAAAGTGATCCGCTATTGGTTATGATCCGCTAAGGGTTACTTGACTGTATACTATCATATATACAGATCTGTCACATATTTGCCTAGATGTTTTTAAATCCTTCTGCTACAGATGTGTTGTATGTGGGAAAGGGTTAAAATTTAAAGTGTCCCTTTTATACTTGACATGGCCAGCTTATAATTACAGGGTCATAATATTTAACTATTGAAATTGTATGTGACCTTTTCATCCATTAAATTGACTCCATGACAGTTTTTGTACAGGATTCATTTCACTTTCTTTCTTCCTTAATTCACCTAATCCCCCAACAAAATTTACCACCTTGAAAACTTTCCCACTTGCAGATCTGAAAACATTCTAGGAAATGGAGAAATTACTCATAATGAGCAATTTATGTTTGAAACAATGTCTTCAACTCATTTCAATTATTACTATCTTCATTTATAAATGGAGATTTTCCTTTTTTTGCTTTGACATTTTCAGAAGTCATCCACTACAAAATAATATGTTATATGTGGGGAAGTGTTAAATGGACTTCATGACAGTCTGTATCCGATTCATGTTCAACTTGCTTTCTTCTTTAACCCTTTCCCACCTGCAGATGCATATTAACATATTTACAGCAGACTAGGTAAAATTGAAAACACTGGTTATAAAAAGCAATTTTTCATTTTGCCACAATTGTTTGAGCTCTTTTCAATAGTTATGGTCCACAAGTTTACTATAGCAGTATTCAATTCCAACCATTTGCCCTTTCCCTCATATAGACACTTTCTGATGCCTCTGCAGCAGACGGCTTTTTGAAAACATAGTGACAAAAGAAGAAATTGCTCAAAACGAGCAACACAATGTTTTCCACTTTAAGTCATAGGTTATCCATTCAATTATAGAGATTTTCCAGTTTTTGACAAAATATGTTCAAAGTCGTCTGCTGTAGATTTGTTGTATATGGGAAAGGGTTAACCCTTTCCCACCTGCAGACCCATATTAACATCTTTACATCAGACTAGTTTTGAAAACACTGTGGTAAAAGCAATATTTCAATAGATTTGTTGTATGTGGGAAAGGGTTAACCCATTCCCACCTGCAGACGCATATTAACATATTTACAGCAGACTAGTTTTTAAAATACTGTGGTTAAAAAGCAATTTTTCATTTTGCCACAATTGTTTGAGCTCTTTTCAATAGTTATGGTCCACAAGTTTACTAATAGCAGAACGTCTTATATTTCAACTCCAACCATTAATTACATTTTTTTATTGTAATTACACAAAAACATTCCCAGACTATAGTCTTCCTACTTAGACTTTTAATTAGCCCAAATATTTCTTGTATTTTTAATTTTAGCACTTTTAACCCTTTCCCACATACAGACGCTTTTGAAAACAGTGTGGACAATGGAGAAATTGCTCATTATGAGCAATTTTTCCATTTAAATATTATACATTTATTTATTCAGATTTTGTTATATTTTTTCCTAAATGTTTGGGAAGTCGTCTGCTGCAGATTGGATGTATGTGGGGAAGGGGTGGTAGGGTTAAAGCAAAAACTAGAAATGTTAAATAACATTACCTTTGTGTTGAAAGTAAATCCAATTAACAAAGTTTTGAACTTTGCTGCATCTATTGGATATATTAATCTTCACTGTTTATTTGATCTGCAAACAAACAAAACTAATTTGCTTCGTCATTTTTACTATAGCAAATTTCTAACAAGCTAGATAATAATTATTATCTCTTTGCTTTTATCAAAATAAAGATTTCTTCAAAGTCAATAGGTATAATTAGTAAATAACACATGTATACTTCGTACAGATAACATTCTATCTATAACCAATTATCTCATATGATATTTATAGACTCTTTCACATTGTAACATGATCTGAATTTAATGACCTAATATCAACAGTTTTTTAGGAATCCGCCGTGGTGGAGTGGTTAGCGTCGAGGATTTGAAACCGGGTGTCCCAGGTTCAATCCCCAGTTGCGGCATGACAGTCATGGTGGAGTGCCCTTGGGCAAGGCACATTTTCTAGCCTAGTACTAGTACTGGTTTGTTTACCCTGGAATCATGAATAAGTGAACTGTCGCCGTAATATAACTGAAAAAATGTTGAAAGCAGCGTAAAACCCCAATAAAACAAAACAAACAGCAGTTTTTTACTTTATCCTTTATCCCGACCACCAGTTCACCTAGCTGTTCATATGTGTTTTCTGGCGCTTAATGAACCAGAAGAAATTAATAAACTAATAGAAGTAAAAAATCCATTTGGGTTTAACCCATTCCCTCATATAAATGCCTCTGCAGTAGAGGACTTTTTAAAACAATGTGACAAAAATAGAAATTGCTCAAAACAAGCAATTTCTACTTTTGCCACAATGTTTTCAATATTTTTCAGTATTTATACCTTTATTTATGGGGATTCTCCATGGTTTTGCCAAGATGTTTTTAAAGGCGTCTGCTGCAGATTTGTTGTATGAGGGAAAAGGTGAAATGCTATTTCATTCTAGAATGTGCTGTCAATCACAGATTCCACTATACTGGCTTCAAAACTATTTTGGCACAAAACAGTTCATTTATTTCATTTAAACTTTATGTTTTTAATATAATAGGACACATATATATCTTGCCTGAATCCACTAAAGACTGTTTCAACTTGCAAATGCGTTTTGACACATCTAAAGCAGACAGCTTTTTAACCCTTTCCCACATTCTGACGCCTCTATAATATATATATGACTTGAACAAGTGGGCCATGATTGCACTGGATCGCTCTCCTGAGTTATGTAATGTGATATATGTCATATCAACCACAACTAGAACTATCACTAAAGATGATAAATACCCCCAAAACAGCACCTTGACCTACACAATAACTAAATAAGTAAAAGGGCCATAACTCTGTAAATTAACATGCAATTGTAAGACCTTTAAGATATGCACATCTCCTTTTGGTATAGAAGCTTCATGCAACATTTTATTGAATACCACCCAGTGGTTTGTAAGAAATAGGCCGGACAAAATATGGCTTTCGACTGACCAAACGACAGCCCGACACAGTGACTCCTATTTATACCCCCTCTTCTTCGAAGGGGGTATAATAACTAATTTTAAGGTCAGGTAAGCTAATACAAGAGGACCAGTACAGCTCCACTGCCACAGAGGAGAAAACTCACATTTATGTTGTTTGTCTTTTGTCAAGTTAATATGACTTAGAAGGTCACCAAAGAAATGTTTATGTACCAGTTAGTATTTAACAAGAAGATTTCTAATTTTCCCCTATATATCTTTTTGTAAAACAGGTGACCCCAAGGACGGGCCAAATTTGACCCCAGGGGTATAATTTGAATAATCTTGGTAGAGGACCATTAGATCCTTATACTCACCACATATCTAAGACATGAAGATTTTCATATATATATCACTATATATAAAACAGAGATTTTCAGAGTTTTTCCCTATATATCACTTTATCACATGACGTTGCTTGTATCCCATGTAATATACCCATTACGTATTTCTTTATATACAACGTGTGTAATATAACATGACCTAATACTAGGAAAAAATGACGTCACGTCAACGTTTTGACGTCATACGTTGGTCACTTTGGCGCCAAAACCCGTACATTTCATCTAGAAATATTGTAAACGTTAAGTACATTTTTATCGAAATACGCCTCATAAGTCACTTTATGTGATAGATATAATATCTCATGAGTGTTATTTATTATTCTTTTTAATAAATTAAGCTGACTATGACCTCGGGAATAATTATTTGTGGCATTGTTATACGATTTACTGACGAAATTAAAATAGCTTTGGAAAACCCGCTTTTCTTTGTGTGTTTTCGTCATGTGATAAAAAGAATCTGACATTCGTTGTCATTTAATAAAGTTTTATTAAACTCGTTCAAGAAATTTATTATTAAGCTCGCCATAGGCTCGCTTAATAAAAAAATTCTTGAACTCGTTTAATAAAACTTTATATAAAATGACAACTCATGTCAGATCCTATATATATAAAACAGAGATTTTCAGAGGTTTTCCCTATATATCACTATATAAAACAGAGATTTTCAGAGGTTTTCCAATATATCACTATATAAAACAGAGATTTTCAGAGGTTTTCCCTATATATCACTATATAAAACAGATTTTCAGAGGTTTTTCCTATATATCACTATATAAAACAGAGATTTTCAGAAGTTTTCCCTATATATCACTATATAAAACAGAGATTTCAGAGGTTTTTCCTATATATCACTATATAAAACAGATTTTCAGAGGTTTTCCCTATATATCACTATATAAAACAGATTTTCAAAGGTTTTTCCTATATATCACTATATAAAACAGAGATTTTCAGAGGTTTTCCCTATATATCACTATATAAAACAGATAACCCCTGGAGTCATCATTTGAACAATCTTGGTAGAGGACTACTAGACAATGCTAAACACCAAATATCTAAGTACTACGCCTTTCAACTTCAGACAAGATTTTCAAAGTTTTTTTCTTGGTTAATTTGACCCTAGGGGTATAAATTGACAATCTTGGTAGATCATTTGAACAATCTTGGTAGAGGACTACTAGACAATGCTAAACACCAAATATCTAAGTACTACACCTTTCAACTTCAGACAAGATTTTCAAAGTTTTTTTCTTGGTTAATTTGACCCTAGGGGTATAAATTGACAATCTTGGTAGATAAGATCATTATACTCACCAAATATCTAAGCTTTAAAAGGCCGTTCGGTTTAAGACAAGAAGATTTTCAAAGTTTTTCCCTATACATTTCCATGTAAAACAGGTGACCACTCTGGGCAGGGCCAAATTTGATTCCAGGAGCATAAATTGAAAAAATGTAGAGGATTACTAGACAATGCTACACACCATATATCTAAGCTCTATGCCTTTATGTTTCAGACAAGAACATTTTAAAAGTAATTAATTACTTTGAACAACTTTGTAAGAGGATCACCGAAGGATCATCCCTACCAAGTCAATACCAATACAGTGGTTTAACCCTTTCCCTCATATAGATGCTTTCTGACGCCTCTGCAGCAGACAGATTTTTGAAAACATAGTGACAAAAGAAGAAATTGTTCAAAACGAGCAATTTCTCCTTTTGCAACAATGTTTTCCACTTTTAGTTATAGGTTATCCATTCATTTATAGAATTTTCTTTGGATTCTTTTAAAGCTTAGAGTTAACTATTTTCAATGATATATGGTGTTCTACATGAGAAACGCTTTAAATATAGAAAGTGTGACAATTGAGAACTGAAACTGGTCGATTTACAACAAGGAATTTATTTGGTGTATTGTAACCTTCAAGAAATTTTGTTACATTTCTAACAAGATATTTTCAAACAAGTCTATTGTGGATTGTGTGAAAGGCGTAAATTATGAATTCAGTAATTTCTTGTTTTGAATGGCATGGCTGACATACACTGGTTAACAAAGGGAAGCGAGTTCATCTAGGAGTCAGAATTGATAATAACAATTATTCATATCTGATAACAACAATCTCTCCTGTTATTTTCTAGAAAACATAAACAGCAAAGGCATTGACATTGCAATGAACTTAAAGTTTCTCTACGAAATTAGACCATAATTGTATTCGAAACATGATTGGTGCTCCGGGAAAATCAACCGTACAATGGGTTTAAAAAACAGTTGCCTCCATTTCCACGGTTACCAGTGCAGAGTCAGATCAGGCTCGTTTAACCCTTTCCCTCATATATACGCTTTCTGATGCCTCTGCAGCAGACGACTTTTTGAAAACATAGTGACAAAAGAAGAAATTGCTCAAAACGAGCAATTTCTCCTTTTGCAACAATGTTTTCCACTTTTAGTTATAGGTTATCCATTCAATTATAGAGATTTTCTATTTTTAGACAAAATATGTTCAAAGTCGTCTGCTGCAGAATTGTTGTATGAAGGAAAGGGTTAAGTTTCTAATGAGTTGTGAAGATTTTGATAAAACTGAGCAGGTTCAGAGACTTCACTGGGTCTTCACTGTTTGCAGATGCAACAGTTCCATTCTATGCCTTTCCCTCTTACCACAAATCTGCAGCTGATGGCGTTCAAAACATTTCATGAAAAATATGGAAACTATATTTATGCAAGAATGGGGAAATTATGAGAGAATAATTATTGAATAAAATTGAAAACATTGTGGCAAAAGGAGAAATTACGAGAGAATAATTATTGAATAAAAATGAAAACATTGTGGCTAAAGGAGAAATTATGAGAGAATAATTATTGAATAAAGTTGAAAACATTCTGGCAAAAGGAGAAATTGCTTTAGCCTCATCATAAGCCACAACAAATGTTTTCAAATTTGTCTCTACATTATTAAAAAAAAAAAAAAAAAAAAAAAAAAAAAAAAAATTAGAAGGGGATTTTTTTTTCAAAAAAGGGGAAAAATATATACTTTTCAGTGAGGGGAATGGGGCCGAATATCGGCCCCAATAAGGCCCTAAAAAAAAACCTGGAAAGTGTCTGTATGTGGGAAGGGGTTAAATTGTTACAGGTGTAACCTATTACTACATTCTCAAATTTGAAATAGTTTACATCCCATTGATGAAATAAATGCTTAGTCACTGCATCTAAATAGTATCATAAAATATATACCTACCCAACTAACCCTTTCTCTGTCTACTACAGATAGAGGACTCTCATCATGGAGTAGATCTACCTATCATAGGCAGGACTATAGAGCTTCTACTACAGATAGATGACTCTCAACATGGAGTAGATCTACCTATCATAGGCAGGACTATAGAGCTTCTACTACATATATAGGACTCTCAACATGGAGTAGATCTACCTACCGGGTATCATAGGCAAGACTATAGAGCTTCTACTACAGATAGATGACTCTCAACATGGAGTAGATCTACCTATCATAGGCAGGACTATAGAGCTTCTACTACAGATAGACGACTCTCAACATGGAGTAGATCTACCTATCATAGGCAGGACTATAGAGCTTCTACTACAGATATAGGACTCTCAACATGGAGTAGATCTACCTATCATAGGCAGGACTATAGAGCTTCTACTACAGATAGATGACTCTCAACATGGAGTAGATCTACCTATCATAGGCAGGACTATAGAGCTTCTACTACAGATATATGACTCTCAACATGGAGTAGATCTCCCTATCATAGGCAGGACTATAGAGCTTCTACTACAGATAGAGGACTCTCAACATGGAGTAGATCTACCTATCATAGGCAGGACTATAGAGCTTCTACTACAGATAGATGACTCTCAACATGGAGTAGATCTACCTATCATAGGCAGGACTATAGAGCTTCTACTACAGATAGAGGACTCTCAACATGGAGTAGATCTACCTATCATAGGCAGGACTATAGGGCTTCTACTACAGATAGAGGACTCTCAGCATGGAGTAGATCTACCTATCATAGGCAGGACTATAGAGCTTCTACTACAGATAGAGGACTCTGAACATGGAGTAGATCTACCTATCATAGGCAGGACTATAGAGCTTCTACTACAGATATAGGACTCTCAACATGGAGTAGATCTACCTATCATAGGCAGGACTATAGAGCTTCTACTACAGATATAGGACTCTCAACATGGAGTAGATCTACCTATCATAGGCAGGACTATAGAGCTTCTACTACAGATAGATGACTCTCAACATGGAGTAGATCTACCTATCATAGGCAGGACTATAGAGCTTCTACTACAGATATATGACTCTCAACATGGAGTAGATCTCCCTATCATAGGCAGGACTATAGAGCTTCTACTACAGATAGAGGACTCTCAACATGGAGTAGATCTACCTATCATAGGCAGGACTATAGAGCTTCTACTACAGATAGATGACTCTCAACATGGAGTAGATCTACCTATCATAGGCAGGACTATAGAGCTTCTACTACAGATAGAGGACTCTCAACATGGAGTAGATCTACCTATCATAGGCAGGACTATAGGGCTTCTACTACAGATAGAGGACTCTCAGCATGGAGTAGATCTACCTATCATAGGCAGGACTATAGAGCTTCTACTACAGATAGAGGACTCTGAACATGAAGTTTTTTAAAGTAAAACATATTTTTATTAGAAAATACTTACCAGTCATTTAATACCTGATATATAATCTCAACACCGTTAATTCATCCAGAAAAGAAGCTCGCGCAGCCATGCATAGCCCTCACGCGTGTGTGATACACACGGCCGCCGGTAATACCGGCGCACGGGCCATGTGACCCCCACTTTTAATTTCACCGTTAACTTGCAGCGTTTAGTGTTGGGTGACGACGCGGGGTTGGGAGGCGGGAATCTGAAATGACTGGTAAGTATTTTCTAATAAAAATATGTTTTACTTTAAAAAACTTCATTTTTATGTCAAAAATACATTACCAGTCATTTAATACCTGATGACTTTGCAGCATCGGTCGGGAGGATCGTCCAACACAATGCCGGTCCCGAGAAATCGTAGCACTTGGTAAGAGTACCTACGGTACTACTAAATATAAACACAACTGTTCATGTATTTAGTAATTTGTGTATTAATTAGGTAAGTACTCGCTGAGAGTCCACTTGTGTGTCCAGAGAGGAATAATTTCTGATTGAAACGTTTTAAGACTTTATCAGAAGGATCTTATTACTAATTAAAGGAATAGGATATCCAGTGTTTGAATACGCTGCTGACATATCCTTCTCCTACCTGAGGTTGAATAACCCCTACTGTGGCTCTTACAGCCCTCGAATGTTTTATATATAACTTAAGACCCTTGACAGGGTACAAGATCAGGTTATATCTAAGGGAACACAGTTCACAGAAAGGTTGTGAAATGTGATGGGTTAGGAAGCACCAAAGGCAACTTGGTCTCAGTAGGAATACAGGTTTATAAGAACGGTTGAATAACCATACGGCTGTAAAACCTGATGAAATTCGTTTTTACTGAAAGCAAAGAACTCACTTCCCTGATAGTGTTCGCCAAGCAAGACGAATTTAAGTCTCAGTTTATAACTTAAGCAGCGGCCGCTTCCGAAGAACGTAACAGTTTGGAGAGAAATGGATCTGAACTTTGAAGTTAAGCGCATTGGAGCATCGAACAATAATTGTTGTGTTCATCGCCAAATCTTGAATGCGAGAGGTCGGCAACAAATGTAAGCATAAATTACTGATTGACGTACCTTAAAAAACACCAATCGGTAAGAACTGTCTACTTCTAATGAAGATGTAACGGTTATGTCGATAGGCAGGCCAGAAGAACGTTGAACTACGATCTCTGGGCCAATACTGTGTTTCTAAAGTCATTGTCAGGAAGGAATAACGACACCGGAAGTTGACTCATTTGAATTATGGGGGCAATTCAGGGAGTAATAATTATTGCCAATCGAAGGACTACTGTCTACTCTATTGATCATGTACATGTCCTAGTCAGTTAAGCCCTGTACTGTAATGAGTATTTAACACACTGCCCCGAACTGTAAACAATTCGGGTGTAGTATGAAGCATGTATCGGACCGTTTCCCTTAATTACTGATCCTTATCCAGGACATGGTAATCGGATTCTCTTATAGCGAATCGAGTCTGTCCGAAGGGCCAGCTCAACGAGAAACGTCCTACAACGAGTCTCTTGAGGGGAATAGATCCGACTTGCCCGTTTTGGGAATTAATTCTAAACGCAGGTAATCGAAGTGAAGTGTTTGAAAGGAACACTTCCCCGTTTACAAAGAATCGACGGTCATTCCTCGATGAAAAAGCAACCGGTACGTGGTAACAGGTGTCTGTTTGGTCTAAGAATCGCTCAGACAGCCGTTCCGGATTGCGTTCTTGATAAAACGGAACATTCCATTTTATTACTCGACCGTACTAGACGCAATCTGAGTCGATAAGTCTTATTCCGGTCTTTACCGGAACCAGACGAAAGACGGTTGTAGAAACCACCGAATGGAAGGTTGATACCCACTCCATGGCATTCCTGTTAGTTTAATAGAGAGGAGCGCTTCCCTATAGCCGCGGATTAGGGACAGTGCTCTACTTGGTTGTATGCCAACTTTGCTCCCGTACGGGGCTTTGATAAGGCAGGGCCAGCGGAAGCAGAAAGCTAGGCTCGAACTTAGCCTGTCCCTTGTGTCTTCACAGGTTGGGCTTCTAGGAATGCCTTTGCAGAAGTCACTGTACGTTCTGTCCCTGTGAACAATGTTGCCGCATACGCCGAAATGCGCCTATGGACGCAGTGAATGCAGTAACTTCCCACTAATGATAGTTTATTTAGAGTCCAGCTCTAAATTGTAAATCATCCGATGGAGCACTGAACCCGATATGTCTCTTATTCGTCAGACAAGACGGGGTCGTGGGTTTTACCCGACGACGTGCGGATTGACTAAAGCCGGTTCTGGACCGGAATGTCAGTGTCCGATTCGACATGGAGGAATCCTATGATCGATTGATTGTGGTTTAACGCCGTTTTAACAATTTCTCAGTTATATCACGGCGGCCAGTTCACCTACTCATGTATTTCCTGGTTTTCTCACACCAGTACTCCACACAACAATCTTCCCAAGCAACTGGCTACTTTTCCACAAAACTTAGCCCATTGGTGGGAGGAATCCTATGAAGGAGTCATGATCGAGGAATTTATCCCTTTTCCGAAGAAGAATGAGATCGCATGGAATCAACCTTCGGTCCGAGCTCACGTATGAGAGAGTTCACAGAGTGACTATCCTCTGGGAACGGTTGATCCCGGTAGGCCAGCATAGGGGATTGATTTATGAAATCAACTGAATCTCTCCCATGTAATACCGTCGGACATCGACTCGTCCCAACAATTGGTACGATGGGTATTACTTGGGAGGAGTGTAGTCCCTAGAGACGCACTCTCTCCTCCCTGGGGACCGACATAACTATTTGACCGGTACTCCCCATACCCGATGGCCGACTGTTTAATCGGCTATGTCTCAGCATACTGCCCGATTGACTGCCGAAAGGTTATGTCCTAAGACATTACCCGTTTGACCGGTGCCTTACTGGCTATGTCTAAAGACATTGCCCGATCTCCAAATGACTGTGTCCGAGGACATTTGTCAATTGGAATACTGTTGAATTCCGAAGAATTCATAGTTGAATTTTTTGTTTTCACGGTGACCGTTTGCCCGGTAACCGTTTATGCCCAGTTAAGAGTTTGACTGCCCTGTGAACGTTTACGCGACAACCGTTTATGCCCAGTGATTAATTGAGTACTCGGTAGGCATTTGACTCATTCTCTAGCACTATCGACTCATTACCTTCATATGAGTGTAAGGAACGACAACTCTGCGAAGGAGATTTTCACTTGGCTGTGTTCGAAAACACCCGGTTGTCCAATGCTTATGTCATAATATTGACAAAACGGTTGGAGTCAACTTGACTTAACGACTGCTCGTTACCCAGCTCTGGGAACGTTCAGTAATGGTAGCTCCCTCTGACCATTACTGACCGGTTGACTAATGATAGGCTGATGTGAGGCTGCTCTATCACTAGTCTCCAAAAACTTCAGACATTATAACTTGGCACTCTGTAGAAGTCCGAAGACCGCTGTACTGCAGAGTGTAGGTTTTGCTCGAAATCATTATAGGTTTAAACGACGTTTAAGCGTCAACCTTCGGGCATAACGTATTAGGCACCACCCTAAGTACTTCCTTAATGTTCTGCTGTAGAGGTCAACGCTCTACAGCCGGCTCGTAATCTGAAGGGGACTGCCCCCCCCCCCCCCCCCGCCCCCGCCCGTCAGACGAGGAGGTGGGAGAGTGTCGAGCCCTACGATGCTTGACTCTAATCCGTCTTTCAACTGAAAGACACAACAGTCTTATAAAAGTAAGAGAAAGGATTGAAAATAATATTCAATCTTGGTGTACTTTATTGTTGTGTTAACCCTTTCCCACATACATCTAATTTGCAGCAGACGACTTTAAACATATTTTGTCAAAAAATGGAAAATCTCTATAATTGAATGGATAACCAATGACTTGAAGTGGAAAACATAGTGGCAAAAGGAGAAATTGCACGTTTTGTGCAATTTCTTCTTTTGTCACTGTTTTCAAAAAGCTGTCTGCTGCAGAGGCGTCAGAAAGCGTCTATATGAGGGAAAGGGTTAAGGTGTCGATCGTGTGATATGAACCTCCTCTCTCCGCAGTAGAGAGAGGTCGCACTGGATCGATCGTCGGCGCCGAACTAACCGTATGGGACGGTCTCGACCTCCCTTTCACGGAAAACCTGAGTTATTCCGATCGGGGGTTTGCCTTCTAAGGACTGCCTCTTCGAAAGGTGTCCTTCCGGGAACAGTGAATTCCCATCAGGTGGGTATTGCTGATCCCGGTAGGCTTGGTTAACCCGCCTATCACCGATCCGTTACATCTTTTGAAACGGAGCTTTGTATCGGGGAAGGAGTGTAATCTCTAGAGAAGTACCATGTTCCACTTGGAGACACGGAAACATTTCTCTGTCCTGTACTACCTATAACTGGATATCTGGGCCTTGTGCGTAATGACCAGTGTTTTGAATATCCGTACTCTTCTATTCTCATTCTTTTGAGGAGTGTAATCCCTACAGAAGAACACTATTCCCCTTGGAGAAAGGAAAGATTTATCTGTCCTGTACTCCTTATAACCGATGTTAGACGGTTGGATATCTGAGCCTGGTGCGTAATGACCAGTGTTTTGAATATCCGTATAGACCGGTTGTGCGAAGAACGAGTGGTACTAGCTTAACGACTGCTCGTTACCTTGACTGCCCACTGCCCGGTCGCGTCATGTTAAACTGACTGATAATTTGCCCGGTCGCGTCATGGCTTAATGACTGACCGGTCGCGTCATCGCTAAATGACTGCCGGATTTGCCCGGTGACTGGTCGCGCCTAGGCGAAATGACTGACTGGTTGCCCGGTACCCGGTTACCCGGAGTCATATAGGTTTTGCTCGCAAGCATTACCCGGTTGACTAATGATAGGCAGTTGTGAAGCTGCTCTATCACCGGTCTCCAAAGAATTCTGTCCGCAGACATTATAATTTGGCACTCTGTAAGCGTCCGAAGACTGCTTACTGCAGAGTGTGTGTTAGAGGTGGCCAATCAGTGAGGTTTCCCTTTGATTGACCCATGGCGTCTCCCGAAGGGTCAGCCCCAACACCTGGCGTCAGATAATGTCGTTCAGCAGACGGTTGCTCACTCTTGAGGCCAACCATCACTGTGTCCGTACGGTTTCTGGCCCGAAGGCCTTTGTTTCCCGACGGAATAACAGACATCAGCCGCTGCCATCCGCTCCTCCATGTCCCGCGAAGGACCAGCCGAAGCTGAGGGGGAGCGGTCAGAGCTCCAGATAAGGGGCGTATGCATGTCTAAAATCCTCATTTGACCCTCTTACCCTATGCTGTGGGTATTGAGAACCCACAGCATAGGGTTTGTTTCCTAAGAGGGAATTTGTGGGGAAAATAGCTGATTACACCTCCTAATCTGGACCTCTGAGCGGTTGTGCGGAGTGAAGAAGGAACAGCTCTGACCTTCTGCTCACTCAACACAGCCGCGGAGTCTGATTGTTGGGAGAACCCCTCAAACTCCGCTTCACTCGTAGAGCTAAGAGAAACCTTTTTAGGGGTCTTCTTACTCTTCCAGCTTTTGTGAGTCCTCCTCAACCCAGACTGTTTCCAAATGGAAGCAGGCCAGGAAGAGAAGTACTCACAGGGTGAATCCTGTGTGTACTTAGTGAACGCAAAACAGGACAGACGCGTGTCTCATACAGCCGTTATGAGCCACGCCTCTGATCACCACTATGTGACATAGAATATATATGAAACAAAACAATTTATACGATTCAACAAAAAATATAATTTTTTTTCTATTTTTTATTTTCTACTATACCCGTTGATCACGGAACGTATTTCAATGAAAAAGATTTTACAAATATTTTCCAAAATTGTTCATGTTTAATTAATATACATAATGTAATACAAGGCGATAATAATATATTATCGCTAATAGGGTCGGTGTAACTATAACTTCGTTGAAAGAATGAATGGCCATTACCGCACCCGATACGTAACTGAAATAGTGGGTGGGGTAACCCACCCGTGACTTCTCAGTTAGTTGTGTTCACAAAAAACAACTTAATTACAATTAGTAATTTACACAATTATGTTGTTAGGTTGTTAATGTAGTTGAATAACTGAATGAAAATAACTTGTTTAAGGCGAATGCCTTAAACAGACCAAGAAATAAAATATAAAAATGAAATAAATTCTTAGCTGTCAGTTGGTGTGTCCAGAAATTAAAAGTGGGGGTCACATGGCCCGTGCGCCGGTATTACCGGCGGCCGTGTGTATCACACACGCGTGAGGGCTATGCATGGCTGCGCGAGCTTCTTTTCTGGATGAATTAACGGTGTTGAGATTATATATCAGGTATTAAATGACTGGTAATGTATTTTTGACATAAAAATGGAGTAGATCTACCTATCATAGGCAGGACTATAGAGCTTCTACTACAGATATAGGACTCTCAACATGGAGTAGATCTACCTATCATAGGCAGGACTATAGAGCTTCCACTACAGATAGATGACTCTCAACATGGAGTAGATCTACCTATCATAGGCAGGACTATAGAGCTCTACTACAGATAGATGACTCTCAACATGGAGTAGATCTACCTATCATAGGCAGGACTATAGAGCTTCTACTACAGATAGATGACTCTCAACATGGAGTAGATCTACTTATCATAGGCAGGACTATAGAGCTCTACTACAGATAGATGACTCTCAACATGGAGTAGATCTACCTATCATAGGCAGGACTATAGAGCTCTACTACAGATAGATGACTCTCAACATGAAGTAGATATACCTATCATAGGCAGGACTATAGAGCTTCTACTACAGATAGATGACTCTCAACATGGAGTAGATCTACCTATCATAGGCAGGACTATAGAGCTCTACTACAGATAGATGACTCTCAACATGGAGTAGATCTACCTATCATAGGCAGGACTATAGAGCTTCTACTACAGATAGAAGACTCTCAACATGGAGTAGATCTACCAATCATAGGCAGGACTATAGAGCTCTAGATAAGGGGCGTTTTGCATATTTAACCCTTTCCCTCATACGACAAGTATGCAGCAGATATATAATCTCTATAATTGAATGGATAACCTATGACTAAAAGTGGAAAACATTGTGGCAAAAGGAGAGATTGCTCGTTTTGAGCAATTTCTTCTTTTGTCACTATGTTTTCAAAAAGCCATCTGCTGCAGAGGCGTCAAAAAGCGTCTATATGAGGGAAAGGGCTGAAGTCCTAAGTTGACGCTATAACCCTATGTAGTTGGTACTCACATCATAGGATTTGGATGGAGAGATATTGTGGAAAAAAGAGCTGTATAAACCTCCTAATTTGCAGCAACTCTTCAAACATTTAGGGTTGAAAACATTGTAGAAATGATTTCTGCAATTTTCAATTTATGCTTATCCTTAAGTCGAAATTATACTTTAAAATTGCCCAAAGTGACTGTAATATTTATTTTTTATTAATTATGTTCAATATATTTCGCAGCAATTCTCATATATATTTAACTTGGTTTTTGCCGGCCCAATCAATTATTAATCCTTTCCTACATTCAGAAAATCTGCATCTTAATATGAGCAATTTGTTTGCTGTACATGTGTCAAAATGTGTCTGCAAGTGAGAAAGGGTATTATGTTCTCAAATGATGAGTTTTCAACGCTATATAAAACAAGAGGCCCAAGAGGGCCAGTATTGCTCCACGGCCATTTGGCAAAAATTAAATCTCCAAACAGCCCCACCCCCTTATGGCCATGTTTTTGACCAATCAACATGGCTTGAAGGATACTGATAGAGGGTCACCCTAGGAACATTTCTACAAAATTATTTGAAAATCAGCCTGAAACCTTCGGAGGAGAAGGTTTTTTAAGTTTTCACTATAGCCACATAAGGCAAAATAGCCCCTCCCTCTGGCGGCCATAGTTTTCGACCAATCAACATGGCTTGAAGGAATCTGATAGAGGGTCACCCTAGAAACATTTCTACAAAATTATTTGAAAATCGGCCTGACACTTTCGGAGGAGAAGATTTCTTAAGTTTTCACTATAGCCATATATGGCAAAATATCCCCCCCTCTGGCGGCCATGTTTTTCAACCGATCAACTTGGCTTGAAGGAATCTGATAGAGGGTCTCCCTAGAAACACTTTTGAAGGAGAAGATTTTTTAAGTTTTCACTATAGCCATATAAGGCAAAATAGCCCCGCCCTCTGGCAGCAATGATTTTTCGACCAATCAACTTGGCTTGTATGAATCTGAAAGAGGGTCACCCAAGGAACATTTCTACAAAACAAAATGAAAATTGGCCAAACACTTTCGGAGGAGAAGATTTTTTAAGTTTTCACTATAACCATATAAGGCAAAATAGCTTGGCCCCCTGGCGGCCATATTTTTTGACTAATCAACATTTCTTGAAGGAATCTGATAGGTCACCCAAGGAACATTTCTACAAAATTATTTGAAAATCGGCCCGACACTTTCACCCTGTTGCAAAAGGAACCATGGAATCATTGGCTTCCGGCAAAACTTGTCTTAACCCTTTCCCTCATACGACAATTCTGCAGCAGACGACTTGAAACATATTTTGTCAAAAAATAGAAAATCTCTATAATTGAATGGATATAACCTATGACCAAACGTGGAAAACATTGTGGCAAAAGGAGAAATTGCTCGTTTTGAGCAATTTCTTCTTTTGTCACAATGTTTTCAAAAAGCTGTCTGCTGCAGATGGCATCAGAAAGTGTCTATATGTGGGAAAGGGTTAATTCATAGCATCTTGTTTGTTTGCATGTTGTTTTACACCGCTCCTAACATTTAATTTCCAGTTATTTCCTGGGTAAGTTACCAGTACTAGTGGTCCATTTATCAGCAAATCAGTCATAATGCTAACCGCAAACCCCTGTGCACCAACGAGGTAAAGCCATTTACTACCATCATGTTAAAGTCTATGGTATGACTCGGCTTGGGAACGAGCCCGCAACCTCTTGAACCCTCTACCACTACACCAAAAGAGCGGTTCATAACATCTAGTAATAAGATCTAGTCTATGGTATGATTCGGCTTGAACGAGCATGCAACCTCTTGTACCCGAGGTGAACACTCTACCACTACACCAAAAAGGCGGTTCATAACATCTAGTAATAAGATGAAGCTACCAGTTGGTAATTATATACATTTTGAGTGAAGCCATTACAATGAGTACAGAGTCTGACACCACAAATCAGTAAATAAATTCGACAATTTCTTCTTTGGAAGATCCTAATATTAACGCCTAAAAACCCATAAACCAATTTGACAGCTTGTTTAACATTAAGGCTTCAAACAGAATCAGTAATTTACACGTAATTTGTCACTTATCATATTCATATCGTCACCGACTATATTGTCAAGGAAAAACACATTTTTCATGCAAAAAGTGATTTATGATGATGATAGTTAAGTATCATTTATAGCATGATTGATTCCCAGCATAAATTTTACCCTTATTTTTACTTTCAGTATTTTAACACTTATCTCGCTATATAAAAACAATCCTTGCAAAAGGCACATGAAGCAAACAACTTTTGAATAAATAAAATATTTAGTGAGTCAAAAGGCAAGATTGCTCATTTTTTTACCTTTATTCCTTATCATACTTTTAACCCTTTCCCTCATACGGCAGTTCTGCAGCAGGCGACTTTGAAATTTTTTTGTCAAAAAATAGAAAATCTCTATAATTGAAGGGATAACCTATGACTTTAAGTGGAAAACATTGTGACAAAAGGAGAAATTGCTCGTTTTGAACAATTTCTTCTTTTGTAACTATGTTTTCTAAAAAGCCGTCTGCTGCAAAGGCGTCAGAAAGCGTCTATATGAGGGAAATTGTTAACTAATCCAGTTGGTAACCAAGCAGGCTAATTATACAGGGGTTGTGAGTTTGAACCCCAGTTCGGCCAACATTCATTCCGTCATTAGGCAAAAGTCAATGTGACAAGGCATTCGTCATCCACCAATGGGATAACAGTCTTATGATGCGGAAAAGCAGCCAGTTGCTTCAAAAGTATATTGTGTGGCGTACTGGTGTGAGAAAGCCATGCAATACATTATGAGGTAAACTGGCAGCCATGATTTGATTGAACAAGAGGCCCAAGAGGGCCAGTATCGCTCCACGGCCATAAGGCAAAAATCAAATCTCCAAACAGCCCTGCCCCCTAGTGGCCATATTTTTTACCAACCACCATGGCTTAAAGGAATCTTGTAGAGTGTCACCCAAGGAATGTTTCTGCAAAATTATTTGAAAATCGGCCTGACACTTTCGGAGGAGAAGATTTTTTAAGTTTTCACAATAGCCATATAAGGCAAAATAGCCCCACCCCATGGCGGCCATATTTTTGAACCAATCAACATGGCTTGAAGGAATCTTATAGAGGGTCACCCAAAGAACATTTCTACAAAATTATTTGAAAATCTGCTCAACACTTTCGGAGAAGAAGATTTTTTAAATTTTCACTATGGTCATATAAGGCAAAATAGCCCCGCCCTCTGGCGACCATGTTTTTCGACCAATCAACATTTCTTGAAGGAATCTAATAAAGGGTCACCCAAGGAACATTTCTACAAAATTATTTGAAAATCGGCCTGACACTTTCAGAGAAGAAGATTTTTTAAGTTTTCACTATTTTTTTCTTTTGGTTGCCATGGAAACCAGAATTATGGATGGATCAAAAAAAATTGAAGGAATTTAAGAGAGGACATTGAGAGGATGCTTCCTATGAAGTTTCAACCAAATTGGCCAAGTGGTTAGTGAGAAGAAGTCGTTTAAAGGAAAAAGTTTACGCACGCACGCACGCACGCACGCCGGACAATTCGCCATGACATAAGCTCGACTGGCTTTCAGCCAGTGGAGCTAAAAATTGTTAAAAATGGTGTTTAACCGAAATCAATCAATCAGTCATGCTATAACCCACTAATGAATTGCTGTAACAAAGCATAACCCTTTACCACATGTATGTAACAGAAGACAATTCCACGAGCAATTTTCTCTACATAATTGATGCCACTCTATAAATAGCTGTGGAAGCTGGCTATGTTCAGTTTCCTCAACACATACAGATACAACAATCTTTAAATAACACCTCTCTTTTCAATTATTCAAGTTTAACTGCTAATGATGTCTTACCACAATTATCAATTAGAATTGAACTTTCAACTGATTTAATCCTTTCCCACAAACAGACCCATTTTGATGCATTTGCAGCAGAGATTTTTTGAAATAATGATGAACAATTCCTCTTTTTCCACATTCTTTTCAACTTTATTTAATAACTATATACTTTCTTTTATTGTTACTGTGCATGTTTTTATGTTATGTTTTCAAAGTTGTCTGTTGCAGATTTGATGTATGTGGGAAAAGGATAAAGCAACTTATCTCAATTTGTAAAACTTGAGCAAGATCTATTCATGCAGGAGTTTAGGTGTCTTGTTTTGTCTGTGAAAAATGAATACAGTTCATATAAATTGAAATGTGCCATTCACTTCATCGGTGAAATCTTTAAGATCGGTGCTCTATTCCCTTTCCCACTTGTAGATCATTTCTGACGCCTCTAAAGCAGACGATTTTTGAAAACATTGTGACAAAAGGAGAAATTGTTCAAAACAAGCAATTTCTACTTTTATCACAATATATTCAACTAGCTTTTTTCAGTAATTATACTTTGAATTACAGAGATTTTTCATATTTTGCCTAGATTTTTTCAAAGTCGTCTGCTGCAGATTTGTTGTATGTGTATGTTGTCAACCTTTAGCGTGACTATTTACCCTTTTACATATGTACAACAAATTTGCAGCAGATTGATTGATTGATTGGGGTTTAACGCCGTTTTTAACAATATCTCAGTTATATCACGGCGGCCAGTTCACCTACTCATGCATTTCCTGGTTTTCTCACACCAGTACTCCACACAACATTCTTCCCAAGCAACTGGCTGCTTTTCCATATAGACTTAGCCCATTGGTGGAAGATGAATGACGCATGTCGCATTGACTTTTGTCAATCGTCGGAAAGAAAGTTGGCCGAGCCAGGATTCGAACTCACAATCCCTGCATTGACAGCCCGCGTCGCAAATTTGCAGCAGACGAAATTGAAACAAAACCGCAAAATGTGGACGAGAAGATTTCTCCCTATACATATCTGTATTAAAAGCAAGCGACACTCGGGATGGGGCAAATTTTGACCCAAGGGGCATAACTATACCCCCTTCGAAGAAGAGGGGGTATATAGGAGTCACTGTCACAGTGTGTCGGTTTGTCTGTCTGTCTGTCGGTCGGTCAGAAGCCATATTTTGTCCGGCCTATTTCTTACAAACCACTCTGTGGAATTCAATAAAATTTTACATGAAGCTTCTATACTAAAAAGAAATGTGCATATCCTAAAGGGGTTACAATTCAGCGATTTTTTTACCTAAATTGTGAATGGGTCCGGTACCAGGGAAATTGTGAAAAATAGTGTTGTTGTTTCCATAAAATTGTGAATTTAAATATTACAGCTATGTAACTTAATAATAAGCCGCTGTCTGTGTTTAAGGCTTGCTACGATCACTTAATCGTCAGTTTGAGTAGCAGGGGATACGGTTTGAGATTCAGATGTAGGCGATACGGACCCTAATTCTAGTTGGGTTTAGACAGTTAAAACTGTTTCCATGCATGGCCCTGGTGAATGTTCTGTACGCTGCTCAGTATCATGGCTAGTGTCCAATTGTGCCTTACCAAATAATTGATCGTTTTATAGCCTTTTCAGGCTCTGATGGTAGTTTTTTCTGATAATATTTATTATATCTCGACATTGTCAAATCGTTTTTATCGTAATTATCTAGACGCTTTAGTTATAAATGCATGCGTCTTCAATAAGTAATTTTGTTTTCATTTATCCGCTGTTAACATCATAGGCAGCTATTGCAACGATTAAATAAATCATATTTAACATTAAGTTGAGTCTAGAAAATATGCAGTTACCATTTAAATACATGAAAATCTAATTCACATCAGCGAAAATTTTCGTCGGACGCCATGTTTTTTTTTAAAAACACGTGGTTAAGTCGACAAGACGGAATGGGTAAAAAATAAATAAACGAAATATCACCCAATACTTCGAATAAGAAATATAATTATTTCGTTAAATATTTGTTTCCGATAAGTAATTGCGACACCTGAATGGATATACGGCACTGAGAAATGTTGCGATTTGTTTTAAAATGTAAACAACAGCGACGGGCCGAGAATGTTTTTGATTTTGTCAGAAAAGCTAGTTACAAAGTTAAAATTAGGCTAGTCGGCCAGAATTGTGAATTGACGGACCCTTTTGGCCAGAATTGTGAATGGGTCCGTTGGACCCTTTTGGAAAATTGTGAAGAGCCGTTTGTAATTGTGAATGGGTCCGTTAAACGGTACCAGCTAAAGAAGGAAAAAAATCGCTGCAATTGCATGTTATTTTACTAAGTTATGGGCCTTTTACTTATTAAGTTATGGTATAGGTCAAGGTGCTGTTTAGGGGGTATTTATCATCTTCAGTGATAGTTCTAGTTTGTACAATCATTGTAGAGAACCACTAGACAATGATACTAGCCTTTCATGCAGGTTCAGACTAGAAGGTTTTTTCTTTTGGTTGCCATGGTAACCAGAGTTCTTCATGGAATTAATTGCTTTGAAAAATGATCACTGAAGGATCATTCCTACCGAATTAAATCCAAACAGTGGATGAGGAGATGTTATTGGAAGAAAAAATTGACTACAAACATCAAACAGGCTACCACAATAGCTCACCATGAACACTTTGTTCTCTGGTAAGCTAAAATTAAATTTGAAAATGGAGAAGCTTCATCAACCCTTTCCCTCATACAGACGCTTTCTGACGCCTCTGCAGCAGACGGCTTTTTGAAAACATGGTGACAAAATGTTTTCCACTTTTAGTTATCCATTCAATTATAGAGATTTTCTATTTTTTGACAAAATATGTTCAAAGTCATCTGCTGCAGATTTTTTGTATTCATGAGGGAAAGGGTTATACAAACAAAACATATAGGTATTGGAAAACAACAACCTCAATCCGCCATCCCTGAATGGGTATGCCCATACAATCACGGACAAAACTCAACCGTCAAACTAGATTTATTCTTGCTTCTATTTTTAACAACAATGTAACAAAGATTTGAAGGAAATTAGTCAACAACTATAGACAAATAAACAATAGATATGTGCATGCTGTACTATATATTAAACAATAGTTTTATAAACAATAGATATGTGCATGATGTACTATATATATTAAACAATAGTTATATAAACGATAGGTATGTGCATGTTGTACGATATAGTAAACAATAGTTATAACACTAATCCCCTCGGCCCCCTTAACTCGAAGAAGGAAAAAAAAAAAAAAAAAAAAATATATATATATATAAAACAAAAAACAAAATAAAAAACATCCCATATATACATAGGTATACATATATATATCTATATATATACTAGATAATCTGCAAACCAATAGTCCGAGAACAATAATAGTAGTAATAACGATAGCTGCTCGCCAAATGGCATTAATGCCGAGCGCGAGGGTAAACAACGCCAAACAACAACAACAACCTCAATAATATCTAACTTCCTAACAAAACAAAAAAATTGTGGGAAACATAAAGATTCTTTATGATGAGCAATTGTATTTCCCATGATGTTTTAAAAAACCTCTCCATTGTAAAGTCATTAACAATCATTAGTCGCCGGGCAGAAGCCCGCGACTTCTATTTTTAATAGGTTTTCTGAAATCACATGGGAGGGGGGATTATTATTAGAAAGAAACACATTTAGATGTCTTAAACATATTACAATTGTGTTTGTTTATAAACACTAAGTAATGACACATCTAAAATGAAATAAATATTCCGATGTTTTAGGTATTTTCAGTTTCTTTATTTTGACTCGCATTTATGTTTTTTTGTTTTATTTACGAAGACAAAACAGTCCCTATTAGCTAGACTGGTATACTTTATTTTACACTACTACATGTAATCAAAAGTCGATAACTACAAAACTTTACGTCGCAGTCTAATTTGTTTACTTACGCGCACCTGCGTGACTCGCGAATACCAACTGCGTAGATCAATCTCCTTTGCAGAGAGCCGCTTTTTACACTGACTTACAAATAGTAAATTATAGGTGATTTAAGATGTTTATTTGGTTCGAAACAAATGAAGAAAAGAACAAACCGAGATAAAACTGGTTTTAATGGAAAAATGACTTTGAACAAACACTCTCTGCCTATAAAGAGAGTTTCAAGAACGACACCTCTGCGAATAAGAAAGAATCGGGTCTTTCGTACACAATTATTTCGTCCTTGACAATTTTAAATGTGTCATTTAATTCCCTAAAGGCATATTGCTTCCGATCTGCATATTGTTATGCATCATTGACACAAGGGCGCTCATCATAATATAATTTTAAAACATGAGTAGTTTGTTGTTTTCATTATAAAAAAGGAAGGAAAGAATTAAAATAAATTAACATGTTGTAGGGCTAAGTTTATGTTCGAAATTAAGTTTAAATTATACAACAATTTCAATGAGATTTAACTGTTTAGTTATTATTATATTTCGAAGGTGGTCCAATTTATAAATATTGGACTACATTTCAACATTTGTTAAAGTATGATATAATTAGGATGCTAAGCTAATATCATTTTGAGAAAAAGAGAAAACTCATGTCTTCAGCAATTTAACCCTTATCTCATTGTTTTAAAAGTAGATTGCTGCAAAGGTGTCCACTGTTGACTTTAAAAGAGGAAAGGT
Organism: Serripes groenlandicus; assembly: GCA_031761405.1. Taxonomy (NCBI): domain Eukaryota; kingdom Metazoa; phylum Mollusca; class Bivalvia; order Cardiida; family Cardiidae; genus Serripes; species Serripes groenlandicus. Next base: position 1,346,251 of record JASEVX010000019.1, read on the forward strand.
AAAATGACGTGCTATTGCATGCAAATCCTAAATTGTCTGTTTTGTGGATTTATTGAAAAATAATAAAATTCAAATATTCTGACAACATCTTGAAAAGTGTATGTGGAATTCACAAATCTTATAATTATTCCTTAATGAAAGCACTGTATGAGCCAATATCAAATTTCGCCCGAAAAGCTGTCCTTGTCATTTTTCTCAAAAACCGCAATATATTTAGTAAAAATTTAAACAGGAATATGTCATTAGCATTTAGTTTTATAAAATAAACAAGTTTTCCTAATCATATACAGAGACAAAATATGCATTTGACCTGTTGTAATACCAAAAAATGTGTGTTTTTGCTTAATTGTCCCCAAATTGAAATTTTGCATTCTAGACTTTATTATTAAATGTATGAACTAGTCTGAAGTAAAATTTCTTCTTTACAGCTATTTATCACATATAATAAATCGTTTTACAATCCATTATGACTGAAATTATCAGCATTAGTTTAAAAAAAAAATGTTTAAATTCTGTCCCTAGATTCCGTATTATTTTGTCCTTTAAATAACACTAGTGTGTGTAGAACATATCCTTTGGGTTATTTACCATAAAGTGACTCTTCAAATGAAGGTACAATATTTCAAAGATGGCGGCCAGGGTGATTCATGACGATGAACATTGTGTGCAGGGAAATATTCAAAGAAGTTGGTGAGTAACTGATGGCATAATTTTAAAAGTTGTCCTTTATGTAACACTTTTGCAAGCATACCACTGACCAGCAAGAAATATTTGTATTATGCTACAGTTAGAAAATGTCAACCCTTCCTGATTCACTATGCTTATAGTTGTTTCCTTTTATTGTTAGATGACAAATTGATTTAAACACATGTGTGGGTCCTTCCAATAACGGTCCTTTAAATAGCGGCCTCTTTTGTTATTGCAAGTACGAAAATCGTTATTGCAAGGAGATAATAAAGCCAAATCTTACTTTCAATGATCATTCTTTAGAATTATTACTTAAAAAGTATACAAATAGTTCACATAGATGTACAGTTATAGATTAAAGGTAAAAAGGGAAAACCTTCTAATGTTTATATACTAATCATTTAATCTCAAATTTTCGTTATTGGAAGGATTTGCAGTATGTTATTGAAAGGACATTTTATTACCCCCTTCGCATATTAAGACAAAATCTTGCCATTGATAAATTCTGAAAACAATGTGAAAAAGGGGGAAAATAGCTCACAATTTGCATTTTCATCTTTTCTCAGAGTGCATTCAATTCCGTATCAAAATTTTACATCCAATAGTCAAGCTATGACAACTTTTTTTCCAGACTTTTTATTTTTAGCAGATGCCACTTTGAATTGCCTTCAAAGAAAATGTTAAATAATGTCTGTTTTTTTTAATTCAAGTACATTAGCTTCATCCTTTTCCCTGATGCAGACCAGATAAGAATCATGTGATAAAAGAAGAAATTGCTCATATGAAGTTTACCCTTTTGTCACAATGTTTTCAACCTAGTTTAACAGTTCCTTCAAGAAATAACATTTTTTGTCAATCTTTATTGAATCAGACAACTCTTTAAAATATTTATCAGGGAAACGGTTAAGTAAATATATACAAATTGCCTTAAAATGAAAGGATTGTATTAATGTGTTTTTCTTTTTAATTTCTGAAATGACCAATAGCAAATGAATATTTCGAACCTTTGTTGATGACTAAAACTTGTTACAAGTCACAAGTTCAAAAGATGGTCTTTATTTTTCAGAAAATGACAACGTCAAACGCGGAAAGACAAAGGCAATTTTAGTGTTAAAAGAGACACAGATCTCGAAAAGAGACCAAAGTATCTGCAAAATGGTAAAGAATGATACAGACATGACTGTGGAGTTGACTTTAACCAAAAGATTGTACAAGAAATATATAGGAAAGAAATCCTGTCACTGATAGAGAATAACTCCAGCATGGGCATTTGGCAAATGTACGCATAATCAAGCATTTGGCAAATGTACGCATAATCAAGCATTCTTAAAGCACCAAAGTGTCAGAAAAGGGTGACATAGATAAGAAAAATGGGTCCTTACTTAGTTCGCTCAAAACAAAACAACAACACTACTCTATGTTGTGCGTACAGAGAGACGCGTGTATTGGCAGTCGACACACATATATACAATGTACATATATATACCAGGCATATGTTTGTAATAAATACATTACAGAAATGTAAAAGAAATACATGTTTGTACCGGTACTCAGACATTAGTTACTGCGTATGGCTGACTCGCCCAGGAACAACCAGAGATAAAACTAATAGTAAAAAACTCTGGAAACCTGTGTCCATTTGTCAAATGTCATACCATGAAATGTCGAACCTCATTTGCAGTATAAATCCTTAAGATATCATTTAATAATGTATGAGTATACTCATATGTATTGAAATTAAGTTTTCTCTTTTAACTTATTAATCATACCTGAAATAGGAATACTATCTAACAAAGATTTCCAAACAGAAATAAATATAAATACATTATTCCCTTATCAAATAATATATAAACAAGAAACCGCTGAAGACGGTAAGGCCGGATTGTTGGCAATTTGACCTTGAAAATCGACAAACCAAGGTCAAGGTCAAAGTAACCATAGAAATCAATAGAACTTGTTACTGGTTACCTTCAGGCAAAGTTTCAAGTTTGTAACCCTTTCCAGTGCTGAGATTGCCTCAACCTGAAACTTAACCAAAATGTTGACGGACAGACAGACAGACGGACGGACAGACAGACGGACGGACAGACAGACATCGCCAATCTATAGACCGTAATTGCTAGAGCAATCCAGCCAAAAACTGTTGAAAGCAAATTAAAACACAATTTGCTGTGATATAACTATTAAAATATTGAAAGCAAATTAAAACGCAAGTTGATGTGATATAACTATAAAACTGTTGAAAGCGGAGTAAAACGCAATTTGCTGTGATATAACTATATAACTGTTGAAAGCAAATTAAAACGCAATTTGCAGTGATATCACTATAAAACTGTTGAAAGCAAATTAATACGCAAGTTGTCGTGATATAACTATAAAACTGTTGAAATCAAATTAAAACGAAAGTTGCCATGATATAACTATAAAACTTTTGAAAGCAAATAAAAACGCAAGTTGCCATGATAAAACTTTAAAACTTTTGAAAGTAAATTAAAACACAAGTTGATATAACTATAAAACTGTTGAAAGCAAATTAAAACGCAAGTTGCCGTGATATAACTGTTAAACTGTTGAAAGGGGAGTAAAATGCAATTTGCTGTGATATAACTATATAACTGTTGAAAGCCAATTAAAATGCGAGTTGCCGTGATATAACTATAAAACTGTTGAAAGCAAATTAAAACGCAAGTTGCCGTGATATAACTATAAAACTGTAGAAAGCAAATTAAAACGCAAGTTGCTGTGATGTAACTTTAACCAAAATGTTGACGGACAGACAGACAGACAGACAGACAGACAGAAGACAGACAGACAGACAGACAGACGGGCAATAGCAACATGAAGGTCAAGAGTTATCATGGAAATCAAAAGAACATGTTAGTGGCTACACACAGACCAATTTTCAAGTTTGTAGCTCTTTCCATGTCCGAGATTTTGCTTCAACCAAAAACTTTAACCAAAATGTTGACGGACAGACAGACAGACAGACAGACGGGCAATAGCAAGGTGAAGAGTTATCATGGAAATCAAAAGAACATGTTAGTGGCTACACACAGCCCAATTTTCAAGTTTGTAGCTCTTTCCATGTCCGAGATTTTGCTTCAACCAGAAACTTTAACCAAAATGTTGACGGACAGACAGACAGACAGACGGGCAATAGCAAGGTGAAGGTGAAGAGTTATCATGGAAGTCAAAAGAACATGTTAGTGGCTACACACAGACCAATTTTCAAGTTTGTAGCTCTTTCCATGTCTGAGATTTTGCTTAACCAGAAACTTTAACCATTTTGCCTAACCTGAAACTTTAACCAAAATGTTGACGGACAGACAGACAGACAGACAGACGGACATCGCCAATCTATAGACCGGAATTGCTTGAGCAATCCGGCCAAAAATGATATCATTTCCATTTCAAAATTCTAACATGTTATATAACCAAGAAATATCTAATTTTAAATCTTAGAAATGCGACTGCCTCTGTCGATTGTCTCGCTAGAAGTGAGTTCTCGAAACGCCCAAGCTATAAATAGCTATCGCACATACATCCCGTGCGTATACAAAACCGGTTTTGTAGCTTCCCTCCGTGAGGACAAAGGTACTCAGCTATACGTTGTACCGTCGTGTACCAGCAATTATATAGACAAAGAAGATGAGAAGATCTCACAGAGTGAAAATTGGACAGAAGATACACAGAAGAATAGACCAAGAATATGACAATTTTGAGCATGCACTCCTAGATTGCAAGTGAATATGATGATGTGAATATAATGGTGGCAATACGCCAAAGGGCCCTTTTAGTGCCATTACATCATTGCAAATATAAACAAACACAATTTCCTATATGTTACGTCATTCCAAGAAAATGAACCAAATTTAAAGCAATATATTTGATGTAATTTGTTAACAGTGTACCGAATGGGGTATAGGTACAAATTCCACTACTACGGCCTTGCCGTGGAAGCCGGGTTTTATGTAATTGGCTTTTACACAAAGTTAAGCATCGTACGTCGCGGTTAGTGCAAGGATGGGTGACCCGCGATTGCTTAACTCCATGAAGGACCCGGCACACATTACAGCAGGAACAAAAAATTATTCTATGTATATGATGCAGATGATTGTAGAAAACAAATTGTGGGAATAGATGAAATAAATTGCTTAACATGAATACAATTAAGTACTATTAAAGACATGATGTTTTCAAAGAAGATGTGTTGCATGTTGGAAAATTGAAAAGCGCCATTGCAGCTGCAGTTTTGATAATTACTTTTTAATCCTCTCCCTCATGAAACAAGTATGCAGCAAATCAATTTGAAAACATGAGGGCAAAAGAAGAGAATATCCTTTCTAAAAGACTTTTAGAACAATAAATTGAGTCCAGTACATTGTTGCAAATGGAGAACTTGCTCATTATGAGCAATTTCTCCTTTTGTCACTGTTTTCAAATGACATATTTTCATATTCTGCAGACCTCAAAAGCCAATTGATGGGAGATGGGGTTAAGATTTTATATTTGCTGCATAATTATAAAGCAAGTAAATCCTTGCAGTAACAGAAACATATTTGTGCTTTAGACATAAATCATTTATTCCATGGTAAAGGACTCGATAGTGTTGGTCTCTCTCATTTAATTCACAAATTTGAAGCTTAAAATCTAGTCAATATTTTCATATGAAGCATTTATAGCATCCTATTTATCAATTGAATTATTTTTTCCCCATTAAATGACATGGTTTGTCCTTCCAATAACATAGTCAAGGTGTGTGTGTTTTATCTTATAACAATCATTTAAATAATATAGTATTTTTCAAGCAGTTTTAATGATGTTTTCTCCAAAGGTTTGGTTACTTGTTTGCAGATGTTAGGGTTAAACATTTATGATAATATTGCTTTATGTGACAGTTTGTTCCTTCCAGTAACAAAGTGGGTCCTTCCAATAACATAGATAATGGTTTATTGTTTCGAAAATATTTACTGCAAACTTGTCATTTTGCTGTATTACAGATCAGCATGCCCACTGAGTTCTGAGATTTTGGGTACATGTACCCACTGCCTTTGGAAATTTGGGTTACACAGTAACAATAAGGGGTACAGATATAATAAACAAGGAAATGTTGATTTTGTTCTTTTTTATCATCTCCCTCTCCACATTCAAGGAAAAGACAAAAACTTAACAGATTGACTAATTAAAGAGAAAGTACAAATTAAGATTATCATTGAAAGTAGACAAAAGTATATCCCTCTCCCACAGTGTATTTAAAATGTGTCTGTTGTAGACAAAAAGAAAAATATCTTCAAAGGACAAACAGAACATCTGCATTCTGTTCTCTTCAATTCAGGCTCTGTTGATGTACTGGCTGTTTACGTCATATTTGACTTACTGATCATGTGACCAGTTTGTACATTGCTTATTGGCTTGTCGAAGTTGAACGATGACAACCGATTGTTCAATCGGATATTTCCGTATAATAAATTAAAGAACAGTTGAGATGTGACGAAACGATCCGATGCATTTCCGATAAAGATGGGTTTTCCCATCCACAAATGGCCGATTCAGCCCGATCGTATATTTTCATAGTTGAAAGACTTGAAGCCGAAAATTGAAAGGCAACAACAATAAAAATAATAGAATAGAGTGTCTTATTTCTTCATATTAATTTTACGTGCATGTACCCCTCAACATCAGAACTTTTACGTGCATGCTGATTATTTTACGTGAATCACGCAACATTTTGCGTGAATGGGCATGCTGCAGATGCAATTTGAATATGAATAGTTATTTGTTTGAATGTTTACAGTTATAAATAAAATGAAAACTTAACCATATGTGTCAGTTTTTTCCTTTCTGTAACACAATTATGTCCTTCCAATGACAAACATGTCCTTAGTGTAACAATGCATATATTATGTCATTTTGACTAACTCACAAATAGTGAAAACAAAACTAATGGATATATGGATAAAATAATACATTCACAAGTACTAACAACAATAAAGATACAGGCTGAAACAAAATGTGAAATATACCTGTAGGTATTTTAGTTTGCAAAATATTGCTCACTTTACGAGTTAACTGTATAACATTTTTTAAAAGGAAAATCTGTTAGTTTGAAAAGAAAAAAATTGAGCAGTATGAATGAGTTATTATACTTTGCTGATGATGAACCAAAAAGTTTCATCTTTAATGAAATAATATGGCATTATATGATAATTACATATTAGTTACTGGAAGGACATGCTATAAGCACCGGTGGCTTTCTGCCGAAAATAAAAATAAAAGTTGGATGAAATAAGGGTGCATTTAAGAAAGACAAGCTTCCACATACATAGCATAACCATTTAAAATGACAAAACATAGATAAATACAGAGAACATTTTTCAATATTTTAACCAACCAGATTTGGGCGAAATTTGATATTGGCTCGTATACATACTAAGACTAATGATTGGCAAGATTACTCATTTCCATTACTGTTTATGATCAATAATTAGTTGTGTGTATGGTCAACCTACTTTGGAATGGAGATTGATCATAAACAATGAAAGGCTTCAGTTATCATTCACTTCGTTGACAAAACAATGCAAGTTATGATACATTTCACTTGACCCCACCCCTGATGTTCCAATATGCTCCTCAGTTGATAACTGTTTATTCAACTACTATAATGTTAGTGTTATGCATAACTGCACTATGGATATCCGGCGACATTGATGCGTTGCATCAACTTTCTCTTGTCTATAATGATAAGGAAAATGGTTTTGTTTGTTTGGGGTTTTACAGGGCTTTAACCCTTTCACTCATACGACAATTCTGCAGCAGACGACTTCGAACAAATTTTGTCAAAAAATAGAAAATCTCTTTAATTGAATGGATAACCTATGACCAAAATTGGAAAATATTGTGGCAAAAGGAGCAATTGCTTGTTTTGAGCAATTTCTTCTTATGTCACTATGTTTTTAAAAAGCCGTCTGCTGCTGAGGCGTCAGAAAGCGTCTATATTTGTTTCTGGGTGCGCCAGAGTCAGTTGAAACTCATTTGAACTATTATTATTATTTGGTATGAGAGCAACCAGTGGTAGAACCTGCCATAAATATTGCATATATATATATTTGATCTAATATCATTATTATTTGGTATGACTTTACCAGTGATAGAACCTGCCATCTTAAATATTGCATATTATATATATTTGATCCAATATTATTATTATTTGGCATGACTTTACCAGTGGTAGAACCTGCGATCTTAAATATTGCATATATATATTTGATCTAATATTATTATTATTTGGTATGACTTTACCAGTGATAGAACCTGCCATCTTAAATATTGCATATATATATATTTGATCTAATATTATTATTATTTGGTATGACTCTACCAGTGGTAGAACCTGCCATAAATATTGCATATATATATATTTGATCTAATATCATTATTATTTGGTATGACTCTACCAGTGATAGAACCTGCCATCTTAAATATTGCATATATATATTTGATCTAATATTATTATTATTTGGTATGACTTTACCAGTGATAGAACCTGCCATCTTAAATATTGCATATATATATATATTTGATCTAATATCATTATTATTTGGTATGACTCTACCAGTGATAGAACCTGCCATCTTAAATATTGCATGTATATATATTTGATCTAATATCATTATTATTTGGTAGGACTCTACCAGTGATAAAACCTGCCATCTTAAATATTGCATATATATATATTTGATCTAATATCATTATTATTTGGTATGTCTCTACAAGTGATAGAACCTGCCATCTTAAATATTGCATAATTGTTTTAAACAATGCAACATGTAGATCTAGATCTAATATCCTGCTTCAATAAAAAACAGACAGATTTCCCTGGATTCTACCAGTAATGCTTACTTCAATTAGAATAAATTTCTGCCAATTTATAAAAATGATATCTGCTAGCTACAAAGGAGTTAAAAGTTTACTTGTAGCCAAATAAAAGTTTCAACTAAACTTTCTTGAACACTCTGATTCAATCTCTGTGTTGAAGTGGTTAATAATTAGAGCATCTGCCCTCAGGAACAATATATATCAGGGCTTGCCCTCAGGAACAGTATATATATCAGGGTTTTCCCTCCGGAACAATATATATCAGGGTTTGCACTCAGGAACAATATATATCAGGGTTTGCCCTCGGGAACAATATATATCAGGGTTTTCCCTGATATACAATATATTTCAGGGTTTGCCCTCAGGAACAATATATATCAGGGTTTGCCCTCGGGAACAATATATATCAGGGTTTGCCCTCAGGAACAATATATATCAGGGTTTGCCCTCAGGACCAACATATATCAGGGCTTGCCCTCGGGAACAATATATATCAGGGTTTGCCCTTGGGAACAATATATATCGAGGGCTTGGCGTGAAAGCAGTGCTTTCATTAAAGGTCAAATGCAATGCAGAATTTTTTTTATCAATTATAACCCTACGCTTATTCAGTAATTGTATACATACAAATACATCAGAAAAATCCATTCTCCGGTATCTTTACTCAAACGGGCGCTATCAGTGAAATACGCAACGTGATTTACTTGACTTTCGCACCTTTCCAATAATCGATTTTCGCGCATGCGCAGTCCGCCCGGTTACCGATGACGTCATTCGTTGACATCTCAACCATATCTGTAATGGCGACTAGTGAAATACTGCAAGGTTTAGAAGAAACAGAGGGGAATTCTGTACTAATATCCGCAATTCCGAATGTTCGACCGTACCAGTTTGAACCAAGACGACCATCGATACCTATTTATTCGTCAGATTCGGAAACTCAATCTTCCAGCGATGAAAACGAGTACGATGAAAATGATCGCGTTGACAATACAAATTGGTAGGAAAATTTCTTGTTTTATTCAAAGCTCAAATCGTTTTTCTCCCGTACTTTGTTTTCAAAGATCTTCATGTTACTTCGTTATTTAATATACTTAGCCATTTCATTCGATCAAAATTATATAACATATAAACACATGTTTTTATATATGCCTCTGATATAACCGAACCGGTGTTTTCGAAGTTGAACATTTCTGCTTCGATCTAGTCTAATCAGGTACCGTATATACCGTAAGTTACCAGTACTAGTAGTACTACTTGTTGTCCATTTTCACTGAAACCAGTCAGTCAGTATATATTCCTCTATCATGTGCACCAAGGAAGGAAATGCATTGCAATAATTTTCAGGCTTTTGTATCACTCGGCTGGGGATCGAGCAAGTACAAGCTTATGGTCTATTTCCCAATAAAACAATGATCTATTTTAGTTATTATACATGTTGTAGATGTGGAAGTCAAGAGGTGGAGATTAAGTTACGTAAATTCCTTTTTTCAGGTGTCAATGTGGGCAGTGTGTACCAATGGCAACAATTAGAGAATCCTGCTGTTGTAGAGAAAATGGTTTAATGGATAGCCTGCTGGTGGACTCGGGTCTGACATGCATTACAGAACACGAAGGTTTCATAGGCAACTGTCTGAACCAGTATGTTGTAGAGACCTCCTTTTATGAATATTTGGATTGTTATGGCCACATAGGGGATGATGAACCGATCCATGAGTAAGTGAAGTTTTAAATTTCCTCTGTAGATTAAGCATTCATATAAATATTTAAATATCCATTCCCAAATACACCTACTCTGCAGCAGGAGACTAAAACAATCTAGACAAAACTGGAAAATCTGTATTAATATAGGTATAACTACTGAATAGAGCGGAAAACATCATTTTGAGCAATTTCTCTTTTTGTCTCAATGTTTTCAACAGTCTTCTGCTGCAAAGGCGTAGACACAAGTTAACATGTGGGAAAGATGCCTGTAAAATAGGGAATCTGCCATGGTTAGTGTCGGGATTTTTAATGTTATAATTGAAAGGATGTTGAAATGATATTAAAAAACAATAAACAACATATATCATCATCAAATAAAGCAGAAGAAAACACATCCATTGATGTAATCAATTTTTAATTTAATACATCATAAGCTGCTAAAGCAGAAGTAAACTTTGGAATCTTTTCAACAAAAAATGCAATAAATCTGATAAATGCTTTCAAAATATATTAGTACTATAACATAACTATAACTGTTTTTTATAGAAGTTGAAAACATAAGTAGGAAAACAGAAATAATTTGCCATGGGAAATTTCTTCTTTTCCAATAAATACAATATATCTACAACTTTTTATCACAGGATGTACAGACATGTAGCCTACCGAAGGCTTACAAGATGGATATGGCATAGACTTGGAAGGGGTGTGCGGAAAGTTCTACCAGCCTGTGCTGTGGAGAAGATCAGACAAAAGTGGCCCTCTGAGCAGTACACTGGATTTCAATATGCTAGAGACTATTGAATTGTTTTGACATTTGACACATTTGAAATAGATGTGATTAACATTTAAACCAGTAAAAATATATATTGTTGTTTTTACAATTCCATGTCTACATTGTTGCAAGCTGTGAATGCATTGTTAATATTTCCCACTTGCACCTCTGACTAATGAAATTATTTCTGAAAAAGGAGAACATTTCCCATAAAGATTCATTTTTCCTTTATTCATAGAGAATCTATAATTTACACAGACCTTGATGCTGTCTTCTGCTTCTGATTTTCAGTTTGCAGGACATGGTTAATCATGCCTATAATATATTGATAGCTACACTTGAAAACTTGTTTGCTTAATTTACCCTTTCCCACCTATAGACGCTTTCTGACGCCTCTGCAGCAGACGACTTTTGAAAACATTATTGCAAAAGGAGAAATTGCTCATGATTGGACAAAATATTCCAACTTTGTTTAACAGTCAACCCTTTCCCTCATACGACAATTCTGCAGCAGATGACATTGAACAGATTTTGTCAAAAAATAGAAAATCTCTATATATGATTACATTGTATTATTGCTAAATATATACACAGAAACACCCTTAGGGAAAATGGCAGTCACAATTGTATAGATGAAAGGGCTAATTATTGTTAAATAAACATATTTGTTTGACATTTCCTAATCTGTATACTTAGTCATGTACATGTAAGGTGTGAAAACACTTGTTTTACAATTAAACAAAATTTGGTTATAACACATGATTTCATCAGGGACATAAATCTATGTCCCTGATTTCATTCAACATGTTCAAGTACAAATAGTGTATGATTTAGATTTTCTTGACCAATACTCACTAAGATTAATACAGTATGTAATAAGGCCTTAGGCAGACTTATAAAACACTTCTTTATTGAAGTTTTAACTTTACAAAACAAGTAAAAAATACTAGTAATTCATATTGCTCAGTATTACCCAGTATTGCCCAGTTAAACCCAGTAAAACCTGGGTTTTCCCGGTATTGCCCACTGGGCTGGGCAATACTCATAAAACCCGGGTTTTTGCCAACCCTGATTTAAAAGCAAACTGTTCATCTGACCACACTTATATCAATTTGAGCATTGTGCAGGAAAACTAATCTAAATGTAGCTGTGAAATTGTCACCCTTTACATCCTTCCTACATGAATCAATCAATATCAACCATGTTGACATCTACCTGTTTGTTGTTTATAGCCGAGCTAGATCAACCAGCACATTTGTTAAGACTGATCTTGAACTACATTACTCTCAAAAGTCCACATAGTTTGTGTTACTATAGAATATGGATCATATTAAGAGTTAATTGCTCTTTCAGGAACTAAATTAAAAACTATGATTTGATTTATCGATTTGTGTTTTACGCCCTTTTCAAGATTGTTTTAATTATATTGAGGCGTTTCCTGTTGGAGTATACAGAACAGAACTACTAATAATTTAAAGTTTTGCGAATCTTGACTTGTGAGCTGATACAACAGCTTCTTTATTGACAGCTGGATACTTGTGACAAACAGGTTTCGGTGAGGACATCATTACATTCTTCAAGTCTTCTCTGCATTCCTGATAGCTATTGAGCGTTTTTCTCCTGTCCATAACTTCATCCATCAGCTTGTCGATGTAGTCTGAAATATAATGTTTCATGCCATGAATTTTCATCTTAGTTGTGATTATTGTATAAAAATACATATGGTAGTCAAAACCACTCAATATCAGGATCAGCTAATCTGTTTCTTTGTATTTTGTTTTATGAAACTTTCAACAATTTTCTAATTATATCACTGCATTTCCTGGATAAGTAATACTTGTCCATTAAGTCTGATACCAGTGAGACAGTCGTAATGCTAACCCCTTAATCAACAGTACAAATGAGGGAAAGCCGTTAGTTGAAGATGAGCTTAATGTTGTTAGCAGTACATTGTTCAGAAAAGCCTATGTTATAGGTTAATAATTGTTAAATATCATATAAGGAAATCATTGGATGTCAGAACTACACCCCAAATTCAAATTAAATTGGAGCTTTGATTGATTGATTGATTGTTAGTGTTTACACCACTTTCAACAAATTTTCAGTAATACCATGTTTCCTAAGTAAGTTACCAGTACTACTGGTCCGTTTTTCCTCGCACCAGGCAGTCAGACGCAATGTTAACCCTGTAATTACTACCTTTTTAAAAGTCTTTGGTATGACCCGACTGGGGATCATACCGGCATCCCAGGTGGACGCTCTACCACTACACCACTGATGCTGTTTGGAGCTTTCAAGCCATGTCAGAGAAAGAAAGACTTACTGTAAGTAATTCCAACTTTAATTGGCTTGGCCACAGGATCTCCTTTTCTATACTTTGGTTTTGAAATCTGCCATTTAAGTTGCCCTGTTTTGGTCACATCTTGTTCTCGATCAGAGTTCTCGTTAAAATGAAGACAAGCCAATTTTAGCCTGAAATATCAAGATACAGTAAACACACTGATAACTTAAATATTGTAAGACAAGTTGAGTGTTGCTTGAATTACTTCTGCTTTACCATATTGCATTGCTTACAACTCCCAGATGTGTAAAATGATTATAAAAATCTCTTGGGTATAACAAAAAGTTATTTCAACTGTCTAAGTACTGACAAGGATAAATCGTACTGCTTATAATAGCCCATCTTTGGCTAAAACATGAAATTCCTGTTAGTAATGTTATGTTCTATTAATTATAATCTATTGCTAATATATCTATGAATATTGAAATAATGTGAGAAAATTGCAGACAATACTATTTAGATTTGGAATCCACATTTTTATGTTAGCAGTAAATATAATCACACAAATGCCAAATCTTTATTCCACAGAATATATAATCTTTTAGAACAGAAGGCTTCAACTTTCTGTTCAATTTGAACTACAAACAAATTCAAAGCTTATTTTCTGGATATTTCTTTGATTTTCAAGGACTAAATTGAAAATTACCAGCCTTATCCTGCTACACACAACTATGACTGTGAACAATATAGACTAGGATTATTTTGGATATTAATGTACAGAATAACACCTGTCCATTTAGTTGCCTTATCTTTCATAGCAATATGTCCTAGAATATAATGATATTTCAAGGTTATCTTCATTTTACTTGCAATACCTTGAATCTTTTCAGGTATTCACTACATATGCAAAATAATTCTTAGATCATGGACTTATGGTTGTTATATAAATGAAGGCTGATGAACTTTTGAATTTTGCATTTAAAAGTAAATTTGTATACCTTTTTCCGGTTATTCTTCTCCACTGACTTTAGAATTTCATCCTCTACTAAACACTGCATTGGCTCAATGGTACACAATGGTATTCTTTCCTCATCTGAGATTGATTCACGGCTCTCAGGCAGGGGTGTGCTTGTTACATTTGTGTCATAATCTGTATGGTTTTCTTCTAATATCTGTTTTATTGTCTGGAAAAAATAATTGCTATTACTAGTTATAATGCTCCTCATTTAGCAGACGATTTTTGAAAACAATGTTGGAAAAGAAGAAATTGCTCTCCTTTTGACACAATGTTTTCAACTCTTTTAAATAGTAAAACTCTCATCTATTGAGATTTTTCATGTTTTTGTCGATACCTTTTGAAAGTCGAATGTTCCAGAAATGTTGTATGCGGGATGGGGTAACATACAAATCTTAGTTCAAATGATTTTAATACCTGGTTATAAATGCAATAAAATTTTCATTGAAAACAAATTTTGATTACATTTTCGATGATTAGCAAATAGTAGCTCTACATATTAAAATCACAGCAGTCTTCGTGAAAGTTGGCAGTCCTTCAGTCCTTACTGACAGAAATTCATTCATTCAAATTGTAACTTGAAGATCAGCTCAAGTTTTACAACTAATACATTGTTCAGAATAGCCTATGATACAGGTTAACCCTTTTCCACATACAAGAAATTCGCAGCAGACGACCTTGAAAACGGTATAGCAAAAATCTCATTAAATGAAAGTATAATTATTGTATTGAGTTGGAAATATATGGGGGAAATTGCTCATTATAAGCCATTTCACCCTTTGTCATGTTTTCAAAAGTTGTTTGTATGAGGTTAATAATTATGAAGAATTATAAAGTCATTACATTATACTCAATACAATGTTATGTTACTTAATAAATTTCTTGTAATATAATATATATATTAATGAAGTTTGACCAGGGAAAATAGGGGTTTGAACAGAAGATCCAAATTTGTATAAAACAAATTATTTCTTTATCAAGAAATCTTATTCAAGTGGTATTTTAACCTTTTCCAACACACTGAGGTTTCATCATCCTGTCATGACCTCCATAATTTCATAATTAACATTTATTCCCTTTGTCACAATGTGTTCAATGTTATTCACATTTCACTTGCTTAGGTTTACCTTTCCTTTGCCCAGATGTCTTCAAGTTCATCTGCTTCAGATTTGCTGTATAATGTGGGATGGGTTTATTTACTATTAATCAAAATATTTAGCAACTGCATACTTTGAGCAGTATAATAATCTCTGATAAAAGTAAAAATAATACCAGCTGATGGTACATGATGGTAACTTGCTCATAGTCAAAATATGATAAGCAGATAATCAAAAGGGTCATAACAATTGTATGTGTCTTAGATTTTGATTTTTGAGAAAAACAAAACAATAACTGATAATTAAAAAAGAATTTGATGAAGAAAGGAAGATTTTGATACATGAGATTATCTCTTGATTGAGGTGTCACAAAACAATAAAATATATGCAATTCTAAAGAGGTCTATCATATCACACTGTGACCAGATGGCAGGGTGACTTATGTTATGTAACATTATGCAATCATTTCCTGTCTTGTTCCATGTGTGTTGGTTATGGTTACTAATTGATTGGTATAACCCTTTATTGTACATACAGGAATTGGGCTAATTGGTAACTTCTTATAAACCCTTCTCAACATTTAAAAATCTGCAGCAGACAAATTTAAAATAATTCTTGACAATACATTTTACAAATATACCTTAGATTGTAAATGTACTTATGATCAAATAAAGAAGCAAAAAAACGAAAAAAAAGAAAAGATTGCTCATGAATCTTGACTATCAAGTAATTTCTTCTTTCTAATAAAATGTTTCCAAAATAAGTCTGCTGCAGAAGCTTATGTATGTTGGAAAGACTTATGATTTTTATAAAAATGTTCATGAATTTGTAAGTTTTAATCAGAAAGGAATAAACAAGCATTGAAATACCCCCCCTCCTCGGAAAACTAATACAATTGTTTTACAAATGTAAATTTAGAAATCATTTGTCATCATTTCACAAAATTAGTATCACTCAGCAACGTTTGACTTGACAGACCCAAAATGCAATTCTATAACGCTATCCAACACTAATTGAACATACAATGATTATTCAGTGAAAACCATTCATAACATATTCTAAGTTGACAAACTGTATAACAAATTGAAAATTCGGCTATAAACATAATGCCATTATTATGGGGAAAATAGAACTTTCAGAGTGTGTCACAATACTTAAAAAACCCGGGGCAGATGACCCCGTCTAGTTGTTTTTATATCTTCTAATTACACATAAAACATCAAACACAGAATAATGAATATATATATAATGGATAAATAATAATTAAATATTATCTACGATTGTTAAATATTGAATAACCTTTCCTTACCTCTTGTCGCTGTCTTTTCCCAAAAGCACCACGGACTTTCTGTTCCTTCAAAATGGTAGTCCTAAATATCGTTGGCACTGCGTTCTTTTTTAATTGAAATTTTCCGGGTTTGAACCCAAGATCGGCAGCTAGCCTGGGACTTATTACAAAACAATCTTCAGTAAAATGTTCCTGACACAACCGAGAATACTTAGTAGATTTCCACAACAAATGTCGCTGGCTCAAATTTTTCCCACGGTTCATGTTCACTCTCCATTTCAAGTTTAAATCGGTGTCTCCTGGGAATGTAAACAAGGAAAGGCCTGGTACGTACGCGTTACTACAGCCTGGAGCAACACACCGAACCGGCATTGTGTCGTGTCAATTCAGCGTTCACGAGAAATAGATACAAATTATCAACACAACGAAAACAATCCTCTGCACTCTAATATTCCACCATTTTTGTGAGCAACAATTTACGTCACTTCCGGTTTAATCACGCGACACAAATTTTAGTTAGACCGATACAGGTGCGCCCACACAAAATCCACGATAACTACATTATTTCAAATAATTTAGTGAAATTACGCAGTTGTTATTATAAAAGTAAAAGTCACAAATAAAATACAATAAAAAAGTGCGTTTCATTTCACCTTTAAGGGCCAATTCCAGGAATTTTTAAATTCCTGATCAAAATTTTAGGAATTTTTGTCAGAATTCAGGAAGTTTTGTATTTGTCGTTAACAGGAATGCTTATTTATTTATTTACTTTTATTACATTAAATAAATTGTATTTTATTAATTTAACACGTTTTCATGGGCAAACCTGCAGTGCAAACATTGATTTGGAAATGGTGTGTGGGGGGGGGGGGGGGGGGGGGGGCATAACTGGGACGTGTTGGTTACACATCTATTTAAACAAAAATAAATGTTTATTTTTTTTATTTTAATAACTATGACAAAGCAATGGGTCTACATCTATTTAAACAAAAAAAATAGTGTTTATTTATTTGATTTTAATAATGATGACAACCGGTAAAGCTTTGCTGGCAATGTCAACAAAATGTCCAGGCCGAATAGGTGGTGATTAGTTCGGTAATTTCTCGCGAACAATTCAGCTGTTAATCGCGGGAAATGTCATTATCAAGATATGGCAGAGAAGCATAAAGTCGTCTTACTAATATCTATCAAATCTGCACTTTCAATGCCCTCAAATTCTCCTTCAGAATCGAAATTTCGAAAAATGTCGGCAAAAATTTATTGACATCCGCCATTTTGGAATCTCGGAAAGTACCTCTTCAGAATAGATTGATGACGTATTTATTATTTCAATTCTGACCAATCAAATTCATTATTCGGGGAGGAATCCATTAGGAACGAGGCTGCATATTTTCCAAGTAGTTATGCATACAGAAAATATAAATAACTTCCAATTTATAGTTTCCGAAGTAATAATCGGTATAAATCATCAACACATATTTTTAACAGATAAAGAAAACGTCCTAATTTTATAGTTACCGAAGTGATAATCGGTATTTCTCGTCATCAAATATTTTTAAAAGATAAAGAAAACGTCCGACGTAATTAATTAACTAACGTTATTTGAAAGAAAGACCGTCGTCGGATTAGGCAAACTTTTAATCCAATCAGCGTAATCAAGTTAAACTACCCTACAAACAGAGAGGTCGTCAAGGTGATGTCTGGTACACACGATAATAACTCGGGTAAGCGTGTACTCGTGCTTTGACAATTATCGTTTTTTACACGTTCACCTCTGCACTTTCAACACCTTTATACTTTATTTAGGGTTATTCTGAAAACGTCCATGGTTAGGTAAATTTACGGACGTTTTCGGGAATTTCTGGACGTATAATAAACGTCCAGTGCTCAATTTTTGGACGTTTTGGGGGAATTTTCGACGTATATACGTCCACGTCCGCTAATGAAAGCACTGGTGAAAGGGTTGTAACTTAAAACCTATTTTGAAAACCCTGGTTTATGGGCAATTTTGACCCCTTTGTAAACAATGCAAATTTAGGTGCCATTGCTCAGAACGAGCAATGGCACCTAAATTTCCATTGTTTACAAAGACATTTGATTTTAACGCTTATAAAGACTTGATGGCGAGGGTGATGAACCTTTGGTAAAAAAAATACCAATTTCAGTTACAACCATTTCGATCGCCAAGTCTCGATATAGTATCAGGATTTGCCCCTTCGGGAACAATATATATCAGGGTTTGCCCTCAGGAACAATATATATCAGGGGTTGCGCTCAGGAAACAATATGTATCAGGGTTCATTCCAACGTTCAGGTCATAATCAAACAAATACAAATCGTAGACCTTGGTACTGATCATGGAACCTTGCAAAAATAACATTTAAACCATGATGCCTAGGTGTCCTGACAGGATAACTTTCCATCGGTAAGAATATATTCGAGGGCTGGCGTGAAACGGTTGTAACTAAAAACCTATTTTCAAAAAGCTCTGGTTTAGGGGGCAATCTTTGACCCCTAAATGTAAACAATGCAAATTTCTACATTTCCATTGTTTAGCCATGAACAATGATTTAACGCTTATAAAGACTTTATGGCGAAGTGGATTTACCTTTTTTAAAAAGGACCAATTTTAGTTACAATCGTTTCACGCCAAGCCCTCGAATTGTTAATGTTATTTACCCAGGAGACACTGTGATATAACTGAAATACTGTTGACAGTCAGGGAAAGCACAATTAAATCAAACTAATCAATAGAAACAACTGCAGGATTCATATTTATCATCCAAAGCTCTAGATAAGGGGCGTATTCCATGTTCTAAAATCCTTATTTGACCCTCTAACCCTTTGTTGTCGGTACTCAAAATAATTAACATCAGTGAGACGATTTGTTTGAGTTCCCACAACATAGTGTTTACTTTAAGAATAAGAGAGAGAAATTGTGGGGGGAAAGTGAATACCCCTCCTTTATCTGGACCTCTGAATATTATTATTCTTCTTTTAATTACTATTTAGAGACACTTACCTCCCTTGCTATGACTTTAATTCATTGAATCTTTATACATATCTCCCACTGATGGCTGCTCGTACTCTGCGAAACGAAGAAGTAACAACTACTCTAAATCTTAGATATGATCTAAATCTGCACAACTGATCTAGATTACAAATCTTGTTTTTAAAATACAAGGCGTTGAAGCGTAGATAGAAAACGTTTTTCCCGCCACAACAAACTTAGCCTCGTCGTTGTAGTTGTTGTAGGTAAATCCCAGCTGAACCGCTGAGATAATAGTTCGAATAAGGCAGAACTAGGAAAGCACTATAATTAAAAATAACCGTAACTAAATAATTTAAAACTTAAAAAAACCCGGTTAACACTGATTAGTTCATATGCAATCTCTTTGTGTAGCTAGCTTTATCTATAAATATATTTGAGTCAAGGTTGTCTATAGCTTGTTTCCACATAGTCTAAATAGTTTATTTGTTACTGCTAGTATAGTTCTGTATTTTCATATTTTCATGTGCGTTAGTCCTAGCAGGCGCGTAGCTGACTGTACGCAAAATACGCAGCTGCGTACACATTGTCTACAGTACTCAAATTTTAAAAGGGTCAAATATGCAATGGTTGACATGGGTTAGGCGTAAGGATAAAACAACCGATCTGACGTGATAGATTTGACAAATGTGACAAATGCAACACATTTTAGTATCTCAACATTTCCTAGAAAATACGTTTATGTCACCATCAAGATCTGTCATATTTTGCTACAGAAATGCTCCCAGAAGTCACTACAGTCGATATACAGGGGGGAACCCCCTCCCTAAAGAATTGCGGACACACTCTGTAGACCCTAGCTACGCCCCTGCCTAGTATTAACCAAAAATATTTACAAATGTAGATCTAAATCTGAAAACAATGTGGTAAAAGGGAAAATGAGCATATTTGCCGTTATCAATAGTTATCTGCTGCAAATGCATGGGAAGGGGTTAAATGATAACTTATAAACTATGGGATTTTAATTGTCTCAAAAAGCTTGTGTTGTTTCTATATCATTTTTTATCTTTTTCTTTGAGGCATGAAACGCGAAGCGGTTTCATAGAATGTGTGATCAGGTTTTTTTGTTCATACCCCCATGAAAACGAAAAAAAAACGCTCCATTCCTTATATATTTTAGCACTAATATGGCTATTTCAGTGAGTAATAAAACATAATAGTATTTTACAACTTTATTTTCCATAATACAGCACGTCGCCAATGTTATTTTTTTTTATTCATGAGGTTATGAACAAAATATTTCAGCCAATCACAGACAAGCAAAAGTGATGAACACAAAAAAAAACTAAAATATTGTGTGATATCTTTATGGAGCATCTGTTTTGGTTCGCTCACGCTGTTGTAGCCCTCTGGGTGTATGTTATCCAGAGTAGCTTTTAGGAGCTGCTGCCCTTTAATTCTCGAAGAATGAAGCTCTTGGCAGTCTAAAAGGATTGATTGATTGAATGGGTTTAACGCCGTTTTTAACAATTTCTCAGTTATATCACGGCGGCCAGTTCACCTACTCATGCATTTCCTGATTTTCTCACACCAGTACTCCACACAACAATCTTCCCACGCAACTGGCTGCTTTTCCACATAGACTAAGCCCATTGGCGGAAGACGAATGACGCATGTCGCATTGAAGCAGTCTAAAAGGAAGTGTTGCAAGTTTTCATATTATTTGTGACATAATTGGCATGTACAAGATATTTCTGTTTGGATAAATGTCCATTTATCTGTAAGATGTAGGTTCCTGTAACTAGCTTTGTTTTCACTTCCGAGTTTTTTTTCACATCACGCTCATAAGGGTGCACTGCATTCCATATATTGTGTACCTTCTGTATTGGTCTGTCTTGTATTTGTAGGTATTTTAGGCTGGGTTTTCCTTCTAGTTGAGCAATCTATTCCTGGTACCAGTAGTTGGAGACAGCTTGGTCTAACACCCGTTTTCATCTAGGTTTGTCTACCGGGATGTTTTATCAGTGACCTGGCATTTGATATTAATGCAAGATTTCTTTGATATTCGATGCAAATGACTGGTCTGCTGGTTTAGACATTACCGGTTGGCGAGGTAACTTACTTTACACTTAATAGACTTAATTACTTTTCATAAACAGGGATAATTTGTGTTTGTCTAAGATTGATTCAATTGGTTCTGCTCCCAAGAGAATGTATAATTCTACTGTTGCAGTTCTTTCAGGAATCTTTGGAAGTGCTTGATCATTTGATGTTGTTGTTTCTCTAGTTTGTGTATGTCACTTTCCTTGGTTTGCAAAACTTCAATACCATACAGTGATCTAGGTAAACACGTAAGTCTTCCACAATTTGAATGCTACCTTAGGAGACAACCCCGTCTAGCATGCAGTCCAGGTCCTAACAATGCATAGATGGTTAGTCGTGCTGCGTTTAGGCGTTCCTCTCTGTTTAAAGGAATTTTTGGAGTTATGATGATACCAAGATGTTTTAGGTATCTGTTTGATTGATTTCTCCTCCATTTAGATACACTGGGTTTATGTGCTTTTCTCTAATTGGTAAAATGTCCGACTTCTTTTAATTAATGTTAACCTTGTACTTCATGGAACATAACTCAACTAGATATTGCTTTATAGTATCCAGAGGTGTCATGTGATGCCTTGGTGGTATAATTGATTGAACAACACCTCATGGTCCACTGTATCAATTTAAAAGCATGTTGAGCGTCGTGGCTAGCCATAATTAGATTTTCTACGCCTTTTTAATTTTCTGTGTGGACCTTGTCTTTACCTTTTTTCTTTACTTTTATCAGGATTCCCTCTTTCACTGGCACATCCCGTTTATTGCAAATGCCATTTAATAATTCGGTTATGACTGGTGAAGGTTCATTGCGGGCTATTTTTATGTGCTCAGCCGATAATCCATTGGTGTCTGCGACTTTTCTCGAGTTCAACCTCTTGATAGCAGCTTGGACTTCCTGTATAGTTGCCTTTTCTATTAGACACCCTTGAATGGTCTCATTTTCTTCAATAAGGCGACTCATACCTAAGATGTAGCTTTGTTACCTCACATTCTCACCCGGGGTCCTTCCATTTTTTTTTTATATAACTTCGTTGGTTCCTTCATGGATGTACTTATTTGTTCTATTCCATATGCTTTTACCACATGTTTTGAGAGATTTAAGTTTGCTTTAATTTGGCATGGACCTGCTTTCTGCTTTATAATTTTTTTTTATTTTTGATAAATTATACAGACTGTCCTCTGTTGATTGGCTTATGACTGAATGTATGTTTTTTCTAATTGTACTTCTATACTGGATCTTTTCCCTTTTAGGTTTTGTTAACAATTTTCTTGGTTTCCCTTTAGGTTACAAAATTGGTATTGGTTTACATTCAAAGTTAAAGACATTCGTATTAGTATATGGTAATATGTGTTCAATGGGTCCATATCATCTACTTTCATATAATTGACAAGATTCTGTGATATGGAGTGCAGAAGGGAGTAAACTATAGGGGATGAAAATTTCCCATTATGATGTAAGAATCTGTCCTTCTGTAGCATTCCAGTCGACAGTGAGTGTAATATGATTCTGATTGGTATTACTATCAGACTTCTGTGGAGGTGCATTCAAAATATTGTACTGTTAGTTTCTGTTTGTATTTTGCAAAAGTTACATGCAATTTTGTAGATTCGTCACATTCAACAGCAGTTGTATCTGTTGTTGCTGAATTTTCACAATCTTGTGCTGAGCACATACTAAGCCATTATTAGACTGGTTATTTGAGCTTTTTTTTCTGTTCTTTGTTGTTCAACACTAATTCAATTCATTGTTCGTTCTGATCTTTCGATATCAATTATATACATTGATCAGGTTGCTGTTCATTTAGTAATGGATTGGGGGTAATCATATACATCACACTTGATTGCACGACCTGATCCTGTGAGTAATTTGGCTGTGGTGAGATATGTTGCCCTGAAATAAGGTGTAAGGGTTGTTTGATACAATTCAATGTTGGTGGTGGTGGTTGATCCACATGCCTATCTGTCACCTGCACCTTGGAAGATTGTTCATATTTGGGTGTTGGAATGGTTCGTCTGACCTTACTTTAGTGCATAAGTCCTTTTGGAAGTATTGTATGCATCATGGGACTAGATGGGGTATGTCCGACAGACATATTTTGAGCATGTTCATACACAGCGTTCATACTTGATATTTGAGCCAGAGGGGTAAGATAGGACACAACTGGCCTATGTATTAGTATTGTTGGTATTGATGGCATTGGCACACTAGGTATACTTGGAGCTGTGGCTGCTATCGGTTTGTCTTGGGTTTGATTTAACATGGTTCGACTATTCTGATCTTGTTTATTTACATTTGAGTAGAGTTTTTGTATTTCTTTCTATACTATTAGGTTGCCAGTTTCCATTTTGTGTTGTGTTTTCAGTTCCAATATTTCCATTTGATAAAACAGTTCTGTCTGCATTAACTTCATTTGGCATGACATCTCTGAATTATGATTGTTTAAAGGGTTGTTGTTACTATGCAGTGCATTATTATTGTTATTGCTTTAGTTTAAACTTATTTATTTTACATCGATTGCGAAACAAGCTTTCAGCTTATATTAATCACGCTCGATGTCTGATTCCTGGAGACTAAACCAGTACTCGCGCCGTGGAATTGATCATATACTGCAGGGTTAGAGACCTGCTTGCTTGAACTTAATTTTTGAGTTATAGGCTTTTTGGCAATATATGGAGAACTGGTAGGTTCCTTTCTGCACTGAAGGCCTGGTATGTGAATCCTGCATATTACTAGTACTCCCTTCAGTAGCAAGATAGCCAGGTATTGCTGATGTTTTGTGCATGTCCATTATGATTATGTAGTCTCTTTTTCATTCAGAGTTGTTTGCACTGTTACATCTGTAGGTGGTATGGAAACTCTTTAATTTTGAACAAGAACACATCTACATTCAGCGAATGTATCAATATTATAAGTATATTGGTCTAATTGATTTTGAGTCAATTTTTCACAAAAGTAGTGTTTCCAAGACTTAATATATATATGTACTACATTCAATTGATTCTGCAGTCGAGATATCTGTCAAGCAGACCGAGCACAGCATTGCCGAGTCCTTTTTAGCCACATCTGCCTCTGTCATTCTTTGTCTTTGACCAAGCTGCAGTATTAGAGTTCTCTCTACTTTCTGAACTATGGGTTTAGGTAAGGGTAGCTGTTTCCTTCTTATATCCTTTAGTCTGTTAACAGTTGTTCTACTTATTCGGTTTTCATTGTTGTATAACCTGCAACTCAGCTTGACACATATCTGCTATTCGAGTGTTGGCAGATTTAATATGGCACTGCCACTTTTCAAATACTTTATAGATGATTTGGAGGTCTTCTTAAACAAATATTGTCATACACTGTACCAGTCGCATCCACTCTGGAAGTTGTAGGGAAGAAGTTGACACGATAAAGTTGTCTTCCACCAGATTTGTATTTAATGGACAATGAGTGTGACCATATCATCTTTTGCTAAATTAGTAGATCTTACCTTCTGTGTCTGTGTAGACTGCAGATATGTATGGTTGATATAAAATGCATGAACACTTTACTTTAAAAAAGTCAAATGCTGCAGCCGAAAACGTTATAACTGCTGTACCATCTTTATCTGTCAGATTGATGTCATTTTTCCTTTTTGCACTATATATCTGTTTCTGTAACGTTTTCTTTGGATTCATTATATAATTTACCCACTGTGTAAATGTACGTTAGATAACTCAAATTACTTTCCTCAGGAAACTCTGTTTGGGTGACCTCCCTCGCTAAAAATGTGTTACTAGTAATACTGCACTAACATTAACGGGGCAGTATTTGGTTTAACCCTTTCCCTCATATAGACACTTACTGACGCCTCTTTAGCAGACGACTTTTTGAAAACATAGTGACAAAAGAAGAAATTGCACAAAGCGAGCAATTTCTCCTTTTGCCACAATGTTTACCACTTGTAGTCATAGGTTATCCATTCAATTATTGAGATTTTTTTATTTTTTGACAAAATATGTTCAAAGTCGTCTGCTGCAGAATTATCGTATATGAAGGAAAGGGTTAATTAAGTGAAATAGTAGTAGTTTTTATATGTTATTTAAGTGAAACGTAATATAAGTAATAAGTATATACAATGTGTTAACATAACAGTTTAAAATTCACATTTGAGGGCAATAATTGTACATATTAAGGGTATTACTCAGCCATACACATGACTTATGAGTCACTAGAAATTAATCAGTATAAGTACTAAGAAGAACTGTTAATAAATGATGATATAAAAAATATAAATATAAATAATTTATATATGCATTAAACTTTGATTAAACGGTATAAACTATTTCAGATCTGTTTAAATACAAATCTTGTATGTATATAGCAGTTTTCTTTATGAGTCTTTTATCAGTAAGTATGAATTTAAGTCGTTGGCCAAATGTCATATCTAAAAGGTCAGGCACAATTAATACTAACGTATTTATAAAATAAAGTAAAATAAAATAAATGAGCATATATATCGAAACGGCTATTCGTACAGCATATTGGTGAACAGCTGTAAGAAGTATTGACCAGTGCGATGTTGTCAGAATTAAACATGGATCGATGAACTGTCCATCGTGATATAACTGGTACAACATATTGGTGAACAGCTGTACGGTGTACTGGTGCGATATTGTCAGATATTAAACATGGATCGATGAACTATTCATCGTGATATAACTGGTACAGCATAGTGGTGAACAGCTGTAAGGTGTACTAGTGTGATATTGTCAGATATTAAACATCGATCGGTGAACTATCCATCGTGATATAACTGGTACAACATATTGGTGAACAGCTGTAATGTGTACTGGTGTGATATTGTCAGAATTAAACATGGATCGGTGAACTATCCATCGTGATATAACTGGTACAACATATTGGTGAACAGCTGTACGGTGTACTGGTGTGATATTGTTAGATATTAAACATGGATCGATGAACTGTCCATCGTGATATAACTGGTACAACATATTGGTGAACAGCTGTAAGGTGTACTAGTGTGAAATTGTCAGATATTAAACATGGATCGGTGAACTATCCATCGTGATATAACTGGTACAGCATATTGGTGAACAGCTGTACGGTGTACTGGTGTGATATTGTCAGATATTAAACATGGATCGGTGAACTATCCATCGTGATATAACTGGTACAGCATATTGGTGAACAGCTGTAATGTGTACTGGTGTGATATTGCCAGATATTAAACATGGATTGGTGAACTATCCGTCGTGATATAACTGGTACAGCATATTGATGAACAGCTGTAAGAAGTACTGGTGTGATATTGTCAGATATTAAACATGGATCGATGAACTATCCATCGTGATATAACTGGTACAGCATATTGGTGAACAACTGTAAGGAGTACTGGTGTGATTTTGTCAGATAATAAACATGGATCGATGAACTATCCATCGTGATATGACTGGTACAGCATATTGGTGAACAGCTGTAAGGTGTACTGGTGTGATTTTGTCAGATATTAAACATGGATCGGTGAACTATCCATCGTGATATAACTGGTACAGCATATTGGTGAACAGCTGTAAGGTGTACTGGTGTGATATTGTCAGATATTAAACATGGATCGATGAACTATTCATCGTGATATAACTGGTACAGCATATTGGTGAACAGCTGTAAGAAGTACTGGTGTGATATTGTCAGATATTAAACATGGATCGATGAACTATCCATCGTGATATAACTGGTACAGCATATTGGTGAACAGCTTTAAGGAATACTGGTGTGATATTGTCAGATATTAAACATGGATCGGTGAACTCTCCTCCGTGATATAATTACTACAGCATATTAGTGAACAGCTGTAAGGAGTACTGGTGGGATATTGTCAGATATTAAACATGGATCGATCCGTCGTGATATAACTGTACAGCATATTGGTGAACAGCAGTAAGGAGTACCGGTGTGATATTGTCAGATATTAAACATGGGTCGGTGAACTATTTACCGTGATATAACTGGAATACTGTGGACAGTGTCCTATAAGTTTAAACATTAAATCCTCTCGCACTGTCGCATATTAGAGCTGAGAGCAGAAATAGCCCGAAATGTCGAATAGCAGAGCTGAAATACCTCGCACTGTCGAATAGAACAGATGAAATAGCATGCACTATCAAATAGTACAGATAAAAAAGCCCGCACTGTCGAATAGAACAAATGAAATAGCCTGCAATGTCGAATAGTAGAGCTTAAATAGTACGCAATGTCGAATAGCAAAGCCGAAATAGCCCGCACTGTCGAATAGTAGAGCAGAAATAGCCCAAACTGTCGAATAGCAGAGCTGAAACAGGCCGAACTGTCGAATAGTATAGCTGAAATAGCCCGCACTGTCGAATAGTAGAGCTGAAATAGCCCGAACTATCGAATAGAACAGATAAAATAGCCCATCCTCTCGAATAGTAGAGCTGAAAGAGCCCGCACTGTTAAATAGTACAGACAAATAGCCCGCACTGTCGAATAGTACAGATGAATTAGCCCACATTGTCGAATAGATGAGATGAAATAGCATGCACTATCAAATAGTACAGATAAAAAAGCCCGCACTGTCGAATAGAACAGATGAAATAGCCTGCAATGTCGAATAGTAGAGCTTAAATAGTACGCAATGTCGACTAGCAAAGCCGAAATAGCCCGCACTGTCGAATAGTAGAGCAGAAATAGCCCGAACTGTCGAATAACAGAGTTGAAACAGGCCGAACTGTCGAATAGTATAGCTGAAATACTCCGCACTGTCGAATAGTAGAGCTGAAATAGCCCGAACTATCGAATAGAACAGATGAAATAGCCCATCCTCTCGAATAGTAGAGCTGAAAGAGTACGCACTGTCGAATAGTAGAGCTGAAAAAGCCCGCACTGTTAAATAGTACAGATGAAATAGCGCTCACTGTTAAATAGTACAGATGAATTAGCCCGCACAGTCGAATGGAAGAGATGAAATGACGCTTCTGGGAAACACGCATTGTTGAATAAAGTGGTATTATATCATATCATATCCTATGAATGCCAGTGACAGGACCAACAATACAAACGTTGTAAGAGGAAATCATGTAAAGTGGTATTATATCATATCATATCCTATGAATGCCAGTGACAGGACCAACATTACAAACGTTGTAAGAGGCAATCATGTAAAGTGGTATTATATCATATCATATCCTATGAATGCCAGTGACAGGACCAACATTACAAACGTTGTAAGAGGCAATCATGTAAATTGAACGTGTCGAGTAGTTAATTGTATCATCAATGCACGAGAACACAATTAATGGATATTACATCGGTTCACCAGTTAAAGGGGCCATCTGTCCCATAAGTCAAACTATCCAGAAGTATTCGCACGTTTACCCTGTCCCACTTACACTATATCTGCAGCAGACGACTTTAGAATAATTTTGGCAAATATATAGAAAGCCTCTTCACATATACAATTACTGAATAGAAATGAAAACATTATTTCAGAAGGGGACATTCTCCTTTTTTGGCCGAAATGTTTTATAAAGTCGTCTGCTGCAGAGACTTCAGAAAGCGGGTGTATGTGACAAAGGATTAAAACCTATTTGTATAATAAATGTTATAATGTTATGTATTGTTGTATTAATCGACGCCGAGCCCCGTTAGCGACGCGGGTTGTAAATTCAGGGGTTTTGAGTTCGAATCCAAGCTCGGCCAACATTCATTCCGACGTTTGACAGAAGTCACTGTGACAAGCGTCATTCGTCTTTCACCAATGGGCTAAAAGTCGTCTATGTGGAAAAGCAGCCAGTTGCTTGGTAAATTTATTATATATATCCCCAATTACATATATCCATAATTACATATATCCACAATTACATATATCCACAATTGTATGTATCCCAAATTACATGTATTCCAAATTACATATATCTCCAATCCAATTATATCCCCAATTGTATGTATCCCCAATTACATATATCCCCTATTATATGTATCCCCAATTACATGTATATCCCCAACTATATGTATCCCTAATTATATATTTCTCCAATTATATATATCCCCAATTACATATATCCATAATTACATATATCCACAATTACATATATCCCCAATTGTATGTATCCCAAATTACATGTATTCCAAATTACATATATCTCCAATCCAATTATATCCCCAATTGTATGTATCCCCAATTACATATATCCCCTATTATATGTATCCCCAATTACATGTATATCCCCAACTATATGTATCCCTAATTATATATTTCTCCAATTATATATATCCCCAATTACATATATCCATAATTACATATATCCACAATTACATATATCCCCAATCGTATGTATCCCAAATTACATGTATTCCAAATTACATATATCTCCAATCCAATTATATCCCCAATTGTATGTATCCCCAATTACATATATCCCCTATTATATGTATCCCCAATTACATGTATCCCCAAAGTATATGTATCCGAAATAACATGTATCCGATTTCATGTATCCCCAATTATATGTATCCCATTTACATGTATCCCAAAACACCTGTATCCCCAATTTCATGTATCCCCGATTATTTGTATCCCCAATAACATGTATCCTCAATCACATGTATATCCAATTACTTGTTTCCCCATTTACATTTATCATCAATTACGTATTCCCGTTCTTTGAATAACCTGACTGTCGCCCTAATGTTGTACTATTTTAAACCGTCTATGAAAAGTTAGATCCCTGCTTGCGGAATGTGGATCGATTGATTGATTTGACTTTTGCAGGCTGAACTTGCGGAACATTTTCGGAAATGGTGTTTTTATTAAGACCAGTACAACTTAAAATAGTAGTTTTCCTCATGCAGACGACATATGACTCCTACGACGCAGACATCCTTTGAAAACATTGTGTGAAAAAGAGTTGTCGACAACAATTTTCACGTTTCCCACAATGTTTTCATCTCTGTTTTGATCAAACGTATATTTCCAATTTGTTAAATGTTTTATCTTTCACCTTATACGTTTAAATCCTCTCCTGAAAACATAAGCTTGCTGACGCCTCTCAGTGAATCAGCCGACTTTGGAAAACATTTTTGCAAAATGAATAATTACTCATTATTAGCAATTTCTCTTTGCCACCCACAATGTTTTCAACTTGACCCTTTAATTGTTCTTTCGTTTATAGATAATTTCAACATTTTTGTCTACATGTTTTCAATGTCGTCTGCTGCAGATGTGTTGTATGTGGAACAGGAATAAAGCAGACGACTCTTCAAACACATGGACTATCAGGGAAACAAACATATACATACTAAATGAAGTCACGTACATGTACCTCGGTTTAAGTGTTTACAGGGCCCATTTCGACCGGGAGCGACGATACTCGATGGAGGTCGATTATTGCTCTTCCTGGTTCCTGCCGCTTGCTATGTAGATCTACATAATTATTATACAATTTACGTGATGTTAACAGCTTTCATAGCGGTTTTCGGTGAAATACTAATAGTTTTAGACGACAATGTCCGGAAAATTGTTTGGAATTGTTCTTGTCCATGGTAAGTTTATCTTTTAGTGCATAATTATATATTTCGCACTTTTAGAGGCATTTTGAAGCTTCTGTATAGACTACTTTTTAAAACATTGTAGCAAATGGAGAGTGATTTTAACTTCATTCAATGATTATTCTTTCTTTTGTAGAGGGTGCTTTTGATAACATGTGTTCGTACTTCCTTTTAAAGTAATTTCCCATACTTTTTCCTTGTTATTTTCTAAGTCATCTGTTCCAGATGTATTAATGTGGGAAAGGAGTATTATTTACAACTTTTTCGCTGACGACGACATCAATTCAGCATTCTCTTTCTCACTATGACTGCAACTGTGAATTAACCCTTTCCCACATACAACAAATCTGCGGCAGACGACTTTTAAAACATCTTGGCAAAAACCTGAAAATCTCCATAAATGAGAGTTAAATTATTAAAAGGAGATGTACATGTAATCATTGGTGTAAAACGAGAAATTGTTCATGATGAGCACGTTCTCTTTTGTCCATGGTGAGCATGTTCTCCTTTGGTCACAATGTTTTCTTAAAAGTTGTCTGCTCAAGAGGTGTTAGTAAGTGTCTGTATGTGGGAAAGGGTTAACATTACTTTCCGTTTATTTGGTGGTATTAACGCCTTTTATAGCTACGTTTGGTTTGGAACAATGATTGATAAACAATGTAGAAACAGTTGTTCGAAAATTTCTTTAATTGTTGATCTTCTTATAAACTTTTATCATAATTTTTTTTTATTATTTACAAACATTTGCATAAAAATGATGATGATGATGATGATGATGATGATGATGATGATGATGATGATGACGATGATGGTCATGGTATTTGCCAGGTTAAACATCATTTGCGTCCAGTGTAAACCACGATTAGCTTGTAAATACGTGCAGTGATCATAGTTCACTACTGATTCACTAAATCCTTGTCATTTAGACTTCACCATAACTATTGAATCACTTTTAAACAATCACAGGTGATAACAAGTTGTAGTAATTTAGACTTCTCCATAAATATTGAATCCCTTGTTTACTATCACAGGTGATGACAAGTTGTAGTAATTTAGACTTTTCCATAAATATGGAATCCCTTGTTAACTATCATACGTGATAACAAGTTGTAGTGATTAAGATTTTTCCATAAATATTGATTCACTTGTAAACAATCACAGGTGATGACAAGATATAGTGATTTAGACTTTTCCATACATTTTGAATCCCTTGTAAACAATCACAGGTGATGACAAGTTGTAGTGATTAAGACTTTTCCATAACTATTGATTCACTTGTAAACAATCACAGGGGATGACAAGTTGTAGTGCTTTAGTCTTTTCCATAAATATTGAATCGCTTGTAAACAATCACAGGTGATGACATGTTGAAGTGATTTAGACTTTTCCATAAATATTGAGTCCCTTGTTTACAATCACAGGTGATGACATGTTGTTGTGATTTATACTTTTCCATAAATATTGAATCACCTGTTAACAATCACAGGTGATGACAAGTTGTAGTGATTTAGACTTTTTCATAAATATTGAATCCCCTGAAAAGAATCACAGGTGATGACACGTTGTAGTGATTAAGACTTTTTCATAAATATTTAATCCCTTGTAAACAATCACAGGGGATGACAAGTTGTAGTGATTGTGATGACAAGTTGTAGTCATTTATACTTCTCCATAAATATTTAATCGTTTGTTAACTATCTCAGGTGATGACACATTGTAGTATTTTAGACTTTCCCATAAATATCAAACCGCTTGTTAACAATCACAGGTGATGAGAAGTTGTAGTATTTTAGCAGGATAAGGGTTTTGCTCAGATTTTGCGATATTCTCCTCTGCTGTTCAAAGCAGTTGATTCTTAAAACTTCGCTTAAAAGTTAAAATTTAAAAAAAAAGGCCAAACAATGCAATCATGTGTTGTGTGATAACACTTTATTACATGACCACGTGTTGTATGATACCACTTTATGACATGACCACGTGTTGTATGATAACACTTTATGACATGACCCGTGTTGTATGATGACACTTTATTACATGACCATGTGTTGTATGATAACACTTTATAACATGACCACGTGTTGAATGATAACACTTTATTACATGACCACGTGTTGTATGATAACACTTTATAACATTACCATGTGTTGTATTATCACACTTTATTACATGATCATGTTGTGTATGATAACACTTTATGACATGACCACGTGTTGTAAGATTACACTTTATTACATGACCACGTGTTGTATGATAACACTTTATTACATGACTACGTGTTGTATGATAACACTTTATTACATGACCACGTGTTGTAAGATAACACTTTATTACATGACCACGTGTTGTATGATAACACTTTATTACATGACCATGTGTTGTAAGATTACACTTTATTACATGACCACATGTTGTATGATAACACTTTATGACATGACCACGTGTTGTAAGATAACACTTTATTACATGACCACGTGTTGTATGATACCACTTTATGACATGACCACGTGTTGTATGATAACACTTTATGACATGACCCGTGTTGTATGATGACACTTTATTACATGACCATGTGTTGTATGATAACACTTTATAACATGACCACGTGTTGAATGATAACACTTTATTACATGACCACGTGTTGTATGATAACACTTTATAACATTACCATGTGTTGTATTATCACACTTTATTACATGACCATGTTGTGTATGATAACACTTTATGACATGACCACGTGTTGTAAGATTACACTTTATTACATGACCACGTGTTGTATGATAAGACTTTATTACATGACTACGTGTTGTATGATAACACTTTATTACATGACCACGTGTTGTAAGATAACACTTTATTACATGACCACGTGTTGTATGATAACACTTTATTACATGACCATGTGTTGTAAGATTACACTTTATTACATGACCACATGTTGTATGATAACACTTTATGACATGACCACGTGTTGTAAGATAACACTTTATTACATGACCACGTGTTGTATGATAACACTTTATTACATGACCACGTGTTGTAAGATAACACTTTATGACGTGACCACGTGTTGTATGATAACACTTTATGACATGACCACGTGTTGTATGATAACACTTTATTACATGACCACGTGTTGTATGATAACACTTTATTACATGACCACGTGTTGTAAGATAACACTTTATGACATGACCATGTGTTGTATGATAACACTTTATTACATGACCACGTGTTGTATGATACCACTTTATTACATGACCATGTGTTGTAAGATTACACTTTATTACATGACCATGTGCTGTATGATAACACTTTATTACATGACCACATGTTGTATGATAACACTTTATGACATGACCATGTGTTGTATGATAACACTTTATGACATGACCACGTGTTGTAAGATAACACTTTATTACATGACCATGTGATGTATGATAACACTTTAGTACATGACCACGTGTTGTAAGATAACACTTTATTACATGACCATGTGTTGTATGATAACACTTCATTACATGACCATGTGTTGTATGGTTTATGACATGATCATGTTGTGTATGATAACACTTTATTACATGACCACGTGTTGTAAGATAACACTTTATAACATGGCCACGTGTTGTATGATAACACTTGATTACATGACCATGTGTTGTAGGTTAACACTTTATTACATGACCACGTGTTGTATGATACCACTTTATATCATGACCATGTGTTGTATGATAACACTTTATTATATGACCACGTGTTGTATGATACACTTTAGTACATGACCATGTGTTGTATGATAACACTTTATTACATGACCACGTGTTGTATGATAACACTTTATGACATGACCATGTGTTGTATGATAACACTTTAGTACATGACCATGGGTTGTATGATAACACTTTATTACATGACCACGTGTTGTATGATAACACTTTATAACATGACCATGTGTTGTATGATAACACTTTATAACATGACCACGTGTTGTATGATAACACTTTATAACATGACCATGTGTTGTATGATAACACTTTATTACATGACCATGTGTTGTATGATAACACTTTATTACATGACCATGTGTTGTATGATAACACTTTTTAATATATGAACTATAAATAAGCTATTTCTCATTGGTCAAAATGACCACTCATTGAAGAAAATACTATTTGATAACACTTTATTACATGACCACGTGCATGTCGCCGTGGGACCATTTCATGCATTATACGAGTCCCCGAGCAATCTGATTACAATCTTCATTCTTCGTCATTTAGTCATAAAACCGTCCTATGGCCCTGTCAAGAGCTTGGTTTTGAGATTAACGCTATTTCTCTACAATGTTTTAAATCGTCACCTGTTGTGTAAGGCTTCCATTGGTTGTCTTATCAGGGAAAAAGCATATCTCCCGAAGAATGATGTCTGTCATATTCGGGATTACTTCATCAGGCTCTGAGCGGGAAAAATCACTCATACATTGTCGGTATAAATCTTAATATTAGCCACGACACACGAAAAGCTACATTCAGGATTTTACATCAATCTAAGGTCAAGATCAGCATGGATATTCGCGCGCTTGACTAGGAACGCACCTGGTTGCCATTTAGTCGTTCAAGAGATATATATATTTGAAGTCCCGGGAAAACGATTGTTGGTAAACCCCAAATATATAGTTTTCACATTGATCGGAATGTCTTAACATTGATTCGCCTTTCGTGTCACAACAACCTTACTTTGCGATTTCCCTGTATTAAGCTCGAGCTTACAACTGATACTCTGGTGTAAATATAGCTTACACATTCCACAGTCGGTTTAAGTGCAACAGAAATGTTACTTTGTTTGTCGTGACTTCCCTCTGTTGTGCCAGAAACTTTGATACTGTAGATTTACGTGTAACAAAAATGTTACTTTGATTGTTGCGACTTCCATATGCTGCACTAGAAACTCTGCTACAGTCGGCTTAAATGTAACAACAATATTACTTTGGTCGTTGCGACTTCCATCTGCTGCCCAAGAAACTCGTATTATTGTATGGGATAGCATTGCAACTGATGCGCTTGTGTCATGTTAAACCTATCTTTTATTTTCGAAGGTGTTTTAAGCTGCTTTCAACAATTTTGCAGCTATATCACGGCGTTTCCTCAAATTATCAGCACTACCTGTTCATTTATCCAGCCACCAGTCAGTCGTTATGATAACCCCCCAATCCTGAATATAAAGGAGAAACAGACATTTAATACGATTTAAAAGTATATGGTATGACACGGCCGCGGATCGAACCCACGACGTCCTACACCAGAGGCGGACGCCCAACCATTGCACCAGCGAGGCGGTACTTGTACTGGTAGTATTAGTAATATAGTGTCGAAACGCCATTGATATAACTGTAATACTCAAGGTACCATCCAATCTCACACCAAAGTAGTATTCTGGAGTGAACGTCAAATCTAAAAATAAAGCATTTATACTGGTCTCCGTCAACTGATATGGTATATGCAGCTGTCTCTTCAACCCTCTCCATCACGCAGACGTATGTTGACGCATCTGCAGAGGACGACTTTTAAAAACATTTTTGCAAAAGAATAAATTGCTCATTATACATGTCACAATATTTTCAACTCCTTTCATTTATTGTACTTTCGTATACAAGAACATCCATATCTTTGCCGGTATGGTTTCAAGTCATCCGCTGCAGTATTAATGTTTGTGGGCAAAGGGTTTATGTCTTCAAATCATAAGCAACTGCTTGAAACAAGTATACTAAGAATATCACATGATAACTTAACTTGTATTTATAGCTTTAAATGTACCAGGGATCATATATTGTGAATTGTCTCTGTTATATAATTGAAACACTGTTGAAAACAGCGTAACTCCCACACATAAGACAAAAACAAACCGACTGCAACCCTCTTCTTTTCACTCGATGAATTGACTGATTTGTGTTTAACGCCGTTTTCGAAAAAAAAATCTGTCAAATCACTTCGGCCAGTTCACCTTCCCATAGGCATATGTTTCATTCACTCGAGGAAAGCAATTTCACTAATAAACTGAAATCAACAATTATCCTCTATTTGTCCCGGGGTGAGATAAACTTTATTATATTAATATATTGCTGCGATTGATTTACAATCACCATAGTGTCATCAGGTCACAACAAAAAAAGAAACATAATAAAAACAACAGCTTCACACACACACACACACACATACACATTTTACATAGGTCAAATTACGTCAATCCGCGGCCAAGCTGATCTACATATAATCCCTAAAAAAAACTTTGTTTGAGTAGAAATTAGTCTAAACTCATTTCCATAGGATGCACTGAAACTGTTTGATTTGATCATTTAGGGTATTTTGACCTTGTGTGAAAGTGAAAGTATAGGTTGACCTAGCCCGATTGTGTTAAACAAATCGCATGGTGAATTATTTCTAGCATAATACATGATCCCCTATGTTCTTTGGATTATTTCAAAGCATAGAGGTATCTCTATTTATTGATATAGGGTATTATTCTTGTAAAACGCTTAGAAAGCGTGACACTTGAGAGTTGAAGCTGGTTGATTTACATGGAAACAAAGACGGAATTTAATTGGTGAAATATATAACCTAAAGAGCTTCAATGTCAAAAAAAAATTAAGGTAGCCTGTTCAATCCCTGCACGGGTCATACCAAAACTTTCTCTCCTTGGCGCTCAGTATTCACGGTGGGATTACCATTACGACTGACTCGCTGGTGTCAGGAAAATAAGTACTGGTGACTTACACAAGAAACGCCTATATTAAACAAAAATGCTGTTGAAAGCGGCGTGCAATCAAATACCAATCAAAGCGCCAACTGTCGTCTATATCAATAAAATTACCTCATTACTGTCTGATCACAATCTTCAATGATCTCCGGCTAGTCGTACAATCATCATGGACGACTCGGGGATCGTGGACGGTTAGGAACTAAATAAAACGATGCCTATCCACGTGTGTTTTAGATGAAGGACTCAATGTCAATCCAACTAATAGTATTGGTCAGAGAAAGCGGAAGTATCTATATTTGTCCTATACCTAACTTTAATCAAGGGAGATAACCATTATAATTAATTACATTATCCTACAGACACAATGACTTACGCGAGTTACCTACATGTACCTTGTCTTTATCCATATTTTAAAAATTATTATGAGCACGAATTTCTCGGTCTTCCAAAATGTCAACTATTTACTTGTATCTAAATATGAGGCTATTGCGCAGGCTGATCTGAAATAGTCTATACACTTATGCAGGATTTACACTTATAAATAGTTTGATTATTCACGTCACTACTATTGATAACATTACAAATGTATAACTGTATATCAAATACTGATAGTGATGATATAAATGCCGGATTATACTGTATATTCATTTCATTTATGACCTATGTTAATGGATCCGAGGGGAATGTGCATTATTACAAACATAAGGATGCTTGTATTGGGTCCACCATGCCCATGCGCACGACTTTAAACGTTGGCACCAAAGTGTCTAGAACCGTAACCATATCGCAAATGCATTTCATACATCAGAAGGTATAACAAATATGAGTGTAATTATATTGTTACTTAAGTAACGCCAGACGAAAACAAACCTTTAGCTTTACATATCAACCCTATCCCTCATCACAGGCGTCCGAATTTCCATTACAGAAGAAAATGGGGGAAAACACACAATACCCCGTTAAAATACTCAAAAAGTCTCTCTACATTGTCCAAACGCTATGATAAAAATTATCATAATGATAATTTGTGGAATCCCTCCCGTGTTACTATAAATAGCCCCTCTGTAAGGTCTATATAGTATAACAGTACTACACATGTGCCCTCATACGGACGCATTTTGACGTATCTGCAGCAGACGGCATTTGAAAACATTGCGACAAAAGGAGAAATTGCTCATCGTGAGCAATTTCTACTTTGTCCACAATGTTTTAATAATCATATTTTAATTTAGAGAATCATTTCATAATTTTGCCTAATTATTTTCAAAGACGTCGATGTGCCGTTTGAAGGAAAGGATAATGATAATAACGATCAAATTGTATTTTTGCGTAGACTGATGTTGGTCGGATCTATTTACCATAGGCTCTGTGCGCCCTAAACTGTATCTTCTTTGGGGCGAAGTACAGGAGGTCAAGTTGTTAACATTATTTCGGTTACATCCCGTCGAGAGTACGATTTATTCATGATCCCTGGGTAAACAAACCAGTACTAGGCTAGGAAATGTGCATTGCCCAAGGGCACTCCACTATGACCGTTGCGCCGCGACTGGGGATCGAACCTGGGACGCCCGATTCCAAATCCCCGACGCTAACCACTTAGACAATTATTGAAAACATTGAGGCAAAAGTAGAAATAATCAGCAATAGCTCTATTTTACACAATGTTTTCAACTTTATTCAATTGCTATGAAGTTTTCATAATCTGATGGTTGAGTTGATTGAGTCTGTTACATA
Source organism: Serripes groenlandicus (assembly GCA_031761405.1). Classification (NCBI taxonomy): domain Eukaryota; kingdom Metazoa; phylum Mollusca; class Bivalvia; order Cardiida; family Cardiidae; genus Serripes; species Serripes groenlandicus. The sequence continues at coordinate 1,386,090 of JASEVX010000019.1, forward strand.
TATGTCTCTGGGTAAACATAGCTTGGTTTTGGAGACTTTTTATAATTGAAGAATATTCGCAACTTCGCCTTCAATAGTAATGTAATTTATGATTATGTTTACTTGGCTCCCGATTTCGTATATGCCTCGCAGTTGTTTACTTTCTTATTAACTTCAATAATTTAAGTACTGTTTATTAAAATAACCCTATCCCATCAACAACTCTGCAACAGACGACTTTAGAAATAAGTAGGCGAATATATTTAATATTTCTTTAAATGATAATATGATAATCAAATAGATTTGCAAACATTGCGGCATCAGAATAAATTGCTTAAATAAGACTTATTTCTCCTTTGGCCAAAATGTTTTAAAAGGATGTCTACTTGCACATGTGTCAGTACAAAGACGTTTTCCCGCCACCGCGCATCCTTATTCGCATAAATCTGCAGCAGTTTTTAGATATTTTAAGTTTTACCTTGTTTAATATGCAAATGATCTATTTCTTTGTTTATGTAAACACATGTCTGTTGTTGTTTATCTCCCTTTATGGTCAGAATGTACCACCGAATTGGGCTCCACCCCCAATTTCCGGATAAACATAGCAAAATACAAAGTCTTGGAGAAGGCAATATCGGAGAATTCAGATCAAAACGAGGATGAAGTATGCAGGTACCTGACTGAATAACCGTTAAATCCTTTCCAACTTGCTCACGCATTTTGACGACCTTTTTTATTATGAGAAATGTTTCATTTCGCAACAACGTTTTCAAATCTGTTTGATAAGTATACATTCATTTATAAATAATATCCATATATTTGCCTAAAAGTGTTTTTGTAAAGTCGACTGATGCAGATTTGTTGTTGTGGGAAAGTGTTATCTAATAAAGTATATGTGTTAGGATTGTCTGCTATAAAACTATTACGGAAAATAGTTGAATTAGCCTACTCGCTTGATACCGAGCTGAAAACCGTTTGACAGAAAAGGAGGAACTTATATCAGGGGAGAGGATAAAAACTTTCTATCGTAGTGATAAAACTGCAATTAGTAGTACTGCTAACTTACCCATGAAACACACAAATACAAATGATTTTTTTTTAAAAGTGGTGTACAACAGTCGATCAAATTCTCCTGTTTAGTGAAATCTATCGGCGAGTTTCCACTTTGTATTGATATCCCCCCTTTTATTATGCCATTTTCCGTTTGGTGAGATTTACTTTTGTGGTGATATTTTGATCTTCGTGATCTATATACCCCTCCCATGGTGATTTCCCCAATTATCATTCCAGCGACGACAACATTCAAACGATGGTATCACTGGCCTACTTCCTGTACGAGTGTCCCACCCTACATATGTACATTGGCGGAAGTAACACAGCACAGGAACTCAGCAAAATCAAGTTCTCCAAGTGTTCCCCTGGTATGTTATAGTCCGAATGAAAAGGCAAAAGTAAATTATTTGTTTAGTTATAGTGTCACCACTATTGACATTCTTCTTCACAGAGTTGTCGTTCCTTGCTCTCACGTTCATGAATGAAGTTAGCCGACATTTCTGATTTATGAGACACTTTAATCGTGTACGCAATGTTTTATCCAGTTCACCAAACAGGCAGGAATTCAATTACTTAACTCACTGGCGGCTAACCAATCGGCCATATCATAACGGACCTCACTGGGATTCGAACTTTTGACCTCCCGTCCCCGAGGCGGCTTTACCGCTATGCTATCGGGACTGATAAATATAGTTCGATCGGATTATTTGGGACATTTTTCCAAGTATACAGTGACCCACCGCAGCGACACGCATCCGGAAGCCGAATAACTACTACATAGTTTGCGTATAATCACGGATGATGTTAAAGCCTCAACTCTACGAGTTTAGCCGAAGAAATCCGACTGGAATTATTTTTGGACTCCTTTCGTAAACATGCTCACAATGCCCATTGTATCATCGAACGTTATCAAAGGCAAACACTTGATATGTATATATACATGCATATTTCGGGGTTTTACAAAATAGAAGCATGGCCTCTTTGTACCATGTTTTGATAACGTTCGACAAGATATGTTACTGAAATACAATCATGTATTCCTTTCAGAAACAGATCTCCCGTCCCCGAAACCAAAGACGTGCCCTCCGGCTCTACGATGTGTGTTGTTGTTGTTCTCAAACTATGTACAAGTATTTTTCGCTGAAGTTAAAACACCTTTTCGGCAGCTACAAAAACAAGTCGGCTTCGTCTGCGGGTATGTAGATTTATTTTCTATCACTGGGATAATGTTATCATGTTATCGGATACCCATGGATGTCGCTCGGCTATGCTCCAACATCACGCGTCGGATTATTCACTGCCATTTCGACAGCTAGCCAATATTGTTTCTGATTGGATGCAGCACAATGTTTTAAAGCTCAAAAACAGCCAATCAGATCCCTCATTTCTCTATGCGTCTCCACGTAGGAGAGTATCTGAAATGTCAGCATCATTTTCTATTCTGTTCAGTCAAAACGGCGAAACGACAGTGAAAATCCCCCATGTGATGTTTGAGCATAGCAGAGTCAATAACCGTATATGTCCGACGATGATGAACAGCAGCAGCTGGTAAACGATTAACACAACCTGTATATCTAAACATGGGCTTCTAAGTTATCATTTGCATTATATCGGTACTATTAAATGTAAAGAGTAATGTAGTAACATTGCGCAGTTGACCACACTGTAATATGAATTATTAATATTTATGCACATCAACAATTAAATTTTTACTCAGTGCTACTTTATTGATTCTTTCCTAGCTCCAAATAACAATTATACGCTAGTAATGAAACAATGCTGACATGCAACAGGTGACCTGTTTATTATGTATTTCTGGAAACTGTATACTGAAATGGAATGTTACATAACCTACTTAAGTCAAAACTAGTGCATTTTTGAGTGTTCAATGGCGAGTCTGACCTCCTGCTTGGAGGAAGCAGATTGCTCTTTTTACTCCGTCAAGGGGGCTTTTTTCCAAGGAGATTGAAAAACAATTCCGCAAAGTTTTTCCTAATATATCTCTATGTAAAACAGGTGAATCCCGGGGCATGGCCAATTTTTACTCGATTGGCATATGCTACACACCCATTATCTAAGCTCTAGGCATTTCGGTTTCAGTCAAGAAGATTTTCAACGCTTAAGTTTTTCCTTTCAGTTGCTATGTCAAACAGTATTCTGCATGGAATTATTTCTTTGCCTTCCGTAAACAATCGTCGGTCATCCATGGTTACTGATTACGCTACACTCCAAACACCATGATATAAGTGCGTAGTGCAATCGACAAACGTGGTTCTCCCACGATGATATCCACAAACAAGCACGTGTAATATCATTGTAAAATGGTCTCTTGTCAGTGTTAACCTTATCTCACATACCGGGTGTATTTTCACGCATCTGCATCAGACTTTTGAAAATATTGTGGCAAAATGAGTTCTTGATCATAATGAGGATTTTTCTCACAATATTTTCAGTTCTATGTTAGAAGTATAATTATATGTATATAATTTCCATATTTCCCACAGATTAGTTCAAAGTCGTCTTCTGCAGATTAGTTGTGTTTTTGAAAGTGTTAAACGCATGTCAATGGATGGAGTATATCTCTTAAAATGAAGCTTAAGGTTGCTATTAAAAGTTGATGATAAGCACATTTAATTTTTATTTTGTTGTTCATTTTTTCTGCTTTTATGATAAAAAAAAAATCTTAGCTTTACAGATTAGCATGTGCACGCCGCGGGGATAGAGTAATGATTCCTGAAACAGAAAATCCACAGGAGGCGAAACGCGTCTGTCTGGGTTAGCCTGCGCGGCATGCTTAAACTGTTCCGTGTCGATGATTTACGCGTAGTCCACAATGTTGGCTTTCTAATGGAACGGCTCAAATACAGATTAACCCTTTGGCTTTTATCTTTTTTTCCCAGATTTTGCGGAAAACACGTGCCTTCAACAGAGTCTAGAAGGTCCAGCGTTCGTCCTATGTCAAAAAGATCTGGAAATAAAATTCACATCTGCCGAGGCCAAAAACGAATGCCAGTATGTACATATTGGATATTTCATGAGTGTTTATTTATTATCACTCATAATAAACGAGTGTCATATTCAGCGTAGTGAACGTGTCACTGTTCTTAATTAGGATGTCTTCATGAGCGATGTCCAACGTATACATTGTGGTTAAGGAGGTTAGATTGAACTAATTGTAGTTGAAAAACTTGTTACACATTGTATCAAAGTGTTACTTTTATGCATTTTTAGGATTGTTTGCTTAATGGAAATTAAAAATCCGGACTAGTTGGTGTATGATTTTCATACGGCATTGAACATTGTGTACACAACTAGCAAATACTAGTACACATTTTACGACGAATTATTCCATAGTGGTCTCCATGAGAAGCGTAGAAATCCTTGAATCGAGACTAATTATTTCCAAAAACTATAGCCATATTAACGTTCTGCAAAACGGTTGTTACTGAAAATTGTGTTTGCACGATGAAGTCACGCACCGGGCTATGTGATATTAACTTTAACTCAACAGGCTATATGATATTTACTTTAACCCACCAGGCTTTATACTATTAACTTCAACTCAACGGGCTATATGATATTAACTTTAACCCACCAGGCTTTATGATATTAACTTTAACCCATCAGGCTATATTATATTAACTTTAACCAACCAGGCTATAATGTTAACTTTAATCCACAAGGCTATATAATATTAATTGTAACACACCAGGCTTTATAATATAAACTTTAAACCAACAGGCTATATAATATTAACTTTGACTCACCAGGCGATATGATAATAACTTAAACTCAACAGGATATATAATATTAACTTAGACCCAACAGGCTATATGCTATTAACTTTAACCCAACAGGCTTTATAATATTAACTTAAACCAACCAGGCTATATGAAATTATCTTTAATCCACCATGATATATAAAATTAACTTCAACCCACAAGGCTATATAATATTAACTTAAACCCACCGGACTATATGATACAAATTTTAACTCACCAGGCTATATGATATTAACTTTAACCCAACATATATGATATTAACTTTAACCCACCAGACTATATGATATTAACTTTAACTCACCAGGCTATATGATATTAACTTTAACTCACCAGGCTATATAATATTAACTTTAACTCACCAGGCTATATGATATTAACTTTAACTCACCAGGCTATATGATATTAACTTTAACCCAACCTGCTTTATGATATTAACTTTAACCCAACAGGCTATATGATATTAATTTTAACGCAACAGGCTTTATGATATTACCTTTAACCCACTAGGCTATATGATATCAACTTTAACCTACTGGGCTTTATGATATTAACTTTAATCCAACAGGCTATATGATTTTAACTTTAATCCAACAGGCTATATGATATTTACTCTAACTCAACATGCTATATCATATTAACTTTTACCAACCAGGCGTTAACATAAAGCCACCTATATGATATTTACTTTAAACAACCAGCCTATATGATATTAATTTTAACCCGCCAGGCTATATATGATATTAATTTCAATCTAACAGGCTAAATGATATTGATTTTAACTCACCAGGCTATATGATATTGCCTTTAACCCATCAGGCTATATGATATCAACTTTAAGTCAACAGGCTATATGATATTAACTTTACCTCACCAGGCTATATGATATTAACTTTAACATACCTGGCTATATGATATTAACTTTAACCCAACAGGCTATATGATATTAACTTTAACCCACCAGGCTATATTAAAGTAACTTCAACCAACCAGGCTTTATAATATTAACTTTAACCCACCAGGCTATATGATATTAACTTTAACCCAACAGGCTTGATGACATTAACTTTAACCCACCCGGCTATATGATACTAACTTTAACCCACCAAGCTATCTGATATTAACTTTAACCCATTAGGCTATATTATATTAACTTTAACCCAACATGTTATATGATATAAACTTAAACCCACCAATATTTATGATTTTGACTTTAACCCACCAGGCTATATGATACTAACTTTAACCCACTAGGCCATATTATATTAACTTTAACCCAACATGCTATATGATATAAACTTAAACCCACCAATATTTATGATTTTGACTTTAACCCACCAGGCTATATGATACTTACTTTAACCCACCAGGCTATATTATATTAACTTTAACATTGAGCTTAAATTGATAACTTAGTGGAGCAATGATAGAAGACATTATTATATACGATAAACTAAAAGTAAATGCCTTCACAATTTACAATTGCAATTGTTTAAAAGAAATATGATACATTTTAAAATGAATTACATATTTCAAATGTTTAAGTATTTCCTTTATTAAGTGCCTAATACTTGCCTTTCCGATTCGGAATACTTTGGAACCAGCTAATCCAGTGACTTTCGTCACAAGACGGCTTCACTCTACCACGCTTCCATTGTTGTTGTTGTTACAATCTGCAGCTATGTTTGTACGAGTAAGATGAACTGTCATTGAATATGCTTTTTCCCGCCCCTTTTTTTCAGGTTTCATCAATCATCTTTGAATTGTCTCCAAAATCACGTGACCAAAGACTGTGGCGCACACTACTTTCCGGCTTTCCAGCGTGCCATGCGGATATTCATGACGAACGTTCGGTTACATAATTGTTTCACCGTGGATATGATGACTCCGGCGATCGGACCGTCGAGTACAGCGTCTATGTTACATGTGTATGCAATGTATTTGGCGTTTACCTTTACTTGCGAACTTATTGTGGGTTTTTTATCTGTTGCAAATATTAAATGGTCAACAGACTAGTTTCTCCAATGATACAATGCAAATTATACTTTCATTAATAGAGGATATATTTGTTTGTTTTGAGTGGACATGGAATATATCTCATCCGAAGTAATACAGTTGAATATATTCACGAGCGCGTCTCATATTTTCATAGCCACTCAAAACCAACAAATTATCTTTTTATTTTATGATAATTGATGATAAAATAATGGAACTATTTTGGTGTCTTCGTACCTGTTCACACACGGACGAATCTGTGTGAATGTATTTGTTTACTACACAATGTCAGTAATTGTTTTCAGAAATGGAGGTACACTTAGAAAAACAGAAAGGAGGTATTATAACGATATCTTGCTAGAAACAGTATCTATGTATAAATATATGGGCTCATATATCACGCCAAGATTGATCTGGTCATTCGCAAAAACATGTTTAGCATCAAAAACTAAATCAAAGCGCCAATGGCACTGTAGTGGCGATCGTATGGAAAATCCTGCTAAGTAACAAGCAGTATATCGGTGTAGGGCTTGCGATGACTCTGGTGCGGGTATATTTGAGAATGTATCAACCCTGCATCTTTTGACAGTATAATAATGTCAGTTTGTCAGAATGTTGTCTTGGTGATGTTTTAGTTACGTTCTGAAATTGGTCATGATGTGTTCAAAATCAGGCCATTCCAAAGTTATGAAAAATCTAGTTGGTATTCGATAGACTACCGTTTTAGCTCATTAGAATGGCTATTTGTAATCTAAATTGTTCGGGTAATCACATGTTTATCACCAGGTCGCTAGGCCATATTAAGATAAAATGTTTTTTACACTTTAGAAATGACTAAATTATCAAGAAAGGAGAGTATCCATTAGTTTGGTGTTTGTTTCAATGATGTCCGATATTAAACAGGTCTGTTCAATTTAGTCCCTTCACATTGCATGATTTAGGGTTGTCAGAGACATATAAACACAGTGTATGTATATGTCTCTGAGGTTGTTAAACTGCTTCGAATAATGTGAGTGCAAAAAAAAACCACAAAACATGCTCAAAAAGCACAATTTCACTATTTGCCAAACTGTTCAATTTATAAAAATATAGGCATATATTATAATGCTCGATCTCCAAACTAAATTAGGCTACACTTTCAGCATTGATTGCTAATTGACTCTAGAACGTGCAGACGTGTATACATAACGTGTGTACACACTGACATCGTGTGTCCTATAAACCTTATCATCTAGACGCTTTCATATATTTAAACAACTACAAAATAAAGTGTTTATTAGTCGCCGGGCAGAAGCCCGCGACTTCTATTTTTAATAGGTTTTCGGAAATCACATGGGAGGGGGGATTATTATTAGAAAAAAACACATTTAGATGTCTTGAACATATTACAATTGTGTTTGTTGAAAAACACTAAGTAATGACACATCTAAAATGAAATAAATATTCCGATGTTTTAGGTATTTTCAGTTTCTTTATTTTGACTCGCATTTATGTTTTTTTGTTTTATTTACGAAGACAAAACAGTCCCTATTTGCTAGAATGAAATACTGTATTTTACACTATATACTACATGTAATCGAAAGGCTGTAACTACAAACCTTTACGTCGCACAGTCTAATGTTGTTTAAATACGCGCACCTGCTGATGAAAATGACGTCGAATATTCTCCTTCTAATGGCAATTTTAACTTACTGAATGTTATTTTCATGTTCAAAGAGATGTCTTGATTTGTGAAGAAGGCATTTTATAATGTTTATCCATGTATATCTAAAATATGAAATGTTTCTAGGCTAAAACTGTTGTGTTTCTAGGCTAAAACTGTTGATCGCGTGACTCGCGAATACCAACTGCGTAGATCAATCTCCTTTGCAGAGAGCCGCTCTTTACACTCACTTACAAATAGTAAATCGTATGTGATTTAAAATGTTTATTTGGTTCGAAACAAATGAAGAAAAGAACAAACCGAGATAAAACTAGTTTTAATAGAAAAATTACTTTGAACGAACACTCTCTGCCTATAAAGAGAGTTTCAAGAACGACACCTCTGCGAATAAGAAAGAATCGGGTCTTTCGAACAAAATTATTTCGTCCTTGACAATTTTAAATGTGTCATTTAATTCCCTAAATGCATATTTCTTCCGATCTGCATATTGTTATGCGTCATTGACACAAGGGCGCTCATCATAATATAATTTTAAAACATGAGTAGTTTGTTATTTTCATTATAGAAAAGGAAGGAAATAATTAAAATAAATTAACATGTTGTAGGGCTAAGTTTATGTTCGAAATTAAGTTTAAATTATACAACAATTTTAATGAGATTTAACTGTTTAGTTGATTTTATATTTCGAAGGTGGTCTAATTTATAAATTTTGGACTACATTTCAACATTTGTTAAAGTATGATATAATTAGGATGCCAAGCTAATATCATTTTGAGAAAAAGAGAAAACTCATGTCTTCAGCGATTTAACCCTTATCTCATTGTTTTAAAAGTAGATTGCTGCAAAGGTGTCCACTGTTGACTTTAATAGAGGAAAGGTAAAATGACGTGCTATTACATGCAAATCCTAAATTGTCTGTTTTGTAGTTTTATTGAAAAATAATAAAATTCAAATATTCTGACAAACATCTTGAAATGTGTATATGGAATTCACAAATCTTACAATTATTACTTAATTAAAGCACTGTATACATATTAAGACTAATGATTGGCAAGATTACTCATTTCTATTACTGTTTATGATCACTGATTAGTTGGTTGTGTGTATGATCAACCTACTTTGGAATGGAGATTGATCATAAACAATGAAAGGCTTCAATTATCAGAACAATGCAAGTTATGATACATTTTCACTTGACCCCCACCCCTGATGTTCCAATATGCCCCTCAGTTGATAACTGTTTATTCAACTACTATAATGTTAGTATTATGCATAACTGCACTATGGATATCCGGCGACATTGATGCGTTGCATCAACTTTCTCTTGTAATATTGAGATTTAAGAACACCAGAGTCTCGCGAGCTATTTATAGAACCTTTTGGAATTTCCAGATTTGAGTATCATCAGAGTTATTTGCCGTTATTTGCAAGGCAGAACGCGCAATGATATTTATTATTTGCCCAATCATGACGAAGATAATATTTACATATTTTAACTCTATGTAGATAATGTCTCGATAAAACTCAAATATTAGTGACAATCCGGTACCAAAGTAGCACTGACATAATAATTATTAATCACGTCTCTGCATCAATAATGGAACTATAACGGATGTAAGTAAATTAGTTGCAGTAAGGAAAACAAATATCAACCGATTGTTCAAAACCGACTATGTAAATATTTTTCGTTGTTGTTGTTTCTGTTAGCATTGTGGCGATTGTCAAACTAATCGCCACAAAAAGCAATTATATCAATGATCAAATTACAAAATAGTGTTGGTCACTTTGAAATGAACGAATCATTTAAACTATTTCACACCATGGTTAAGCCAATCTTACATTATGCATCGAAAATATGGGGATATGAATATTCAAAAACAATTGAAACAGTACATGAACAATTGTGTAGGAAATATTTAAAACTCCCAACTAATGAAGCTCGCATGTTTGTAAGAGGAGAATGCGGTAGATATCCATTATATGTCATTTATCACTGTAATTGCATTAGAGATTGGTTAAAATTAGTTAAGATGAATTCAATAAGATATCCATATCAGTGTTATCATATGTTAAGGCAGTTGGATGAAGTTGGACGGATTACATGGGCCACACAAGTTAAAAATCTTCTATTCAAATATGGTTTTGGGTATGCATGGTTAAATAACGGCGTTGGTGATGATAAATTGTTTATTCATATGTACAAACAAAGATTAATTGATTGATCTAAAAAGGAATGGGATGAGAGCGTGAACGAGTCAGGAAATGGTCGTTTCTATAGACATATTATGCCCGAATTGAAAGCTGCAAAATACTTGTATTTTAATTTGCCATTCAAGCTCAAAATTTCACTTTCAAGATTTAGATGCTCTTCTCATAACTTAATGGTAGAAACTGGTAGACATAACAACATACCATATGAACATAGACTAGTCCTATTTATAATGCTCAAATCGTAGAAGATGAATATCATTTTGTCATGATATGCCCGTTATACAGTGACTTAAGAAAGCAATATATTACACAGCTAAATAACTCTACACCCACAGTATCAATTATGCTATCAGCTTTTTAACAGCGATGAAGCGACAGTTTTAAAATTATCAAAGTTTATATACTTCGTAATCAAAATTAGATCGGACAACATTAAAAGGTTAAATGAGCAAGTATAGTTTAAATTGTGTAACATGTATTTGTACACATATATTGTATAATATGTTCTTTGATATGCATTATGATGGTGTATATTAGATGATATAAAAGTTGTATCTCATGGCAATATGTATCTGTATAGATATATTGTATAATGTGATCTTCGATATGCATTATCATAGTGTATATCGGATGGGATAATATGTTGTATCGCATGGCTTGCGATCGTCAACTCTTTACACTGCTTATTGTTAACTCATTAATATACGAGTGTATGTATGTGTATATATGGTTTTATATCACATGAATATAATGGACACTGTTTAACAAATCCTTTTGTATTATATAATGCATAATGTATGTCGCATTTGTTAAATATGTTTGTATTATGGGCCGGAGGTCTAGATTGCTGAATAAAGAATTGAATTGAATTGAATTGAAATTGACAATAAGTCCGATTTGTTAAATTTACGGAATACGGAATTATACATGGGTATAGATAAGATAAGGTTTTTATCACATGACAATGCTTGTATCGGATCTAATATTATACCCATTACGTATTTCTTTATATATATAACGTGTGTAGTATAACATGACCGGAAACTAGGAAAATGACGTCATACCTATATCACATATATGGATTATATCTCACTGATAGAACTCAGTAACTTATCGTTTAGCATTCAATAAATTCTATACTTCCATTAATATATATATTCTTTACTTTCACTTTCATTAATAGATATATCCTATACTTTAATTAATAGATATATTCTTTACTTTTATTAATATATATATCCTATACTTTAATTAATATATTCTATACTTCCATTAATATATATATTCTTTACTTTCACTTCCATTAATATATATATCCTATACTTTCATTAATATATTCTATACTTTCATTAATATATTCTTTACTTTCATTAATATATATATCATATACTTCCATTATATATATATATCCTATACTTTAATTAATATATATATTCTATACTTTAATTAATATATATATCTTATACTTTTATTAATATATATATTATATAGTTTAATTAATATATATATCCTATACTTTAATTAATATATATATCCTATACTTTAATTAATATATATATCCTATACTTTAATTAATATATATACTTTAATTATTATAGGTTATTTAACAGTGTTCTGTACAATACGGATATATATTTGGACGAGTACACAGCTTGGAAAATCATATTGGACGAGCCGCTAGGCGAGTCCAATATGATTTTCCAAGCTGTGTACGAGTCCAAATATATTCCGTATTGTACAGAACACTGTTAAATGATCTTTTTATTCTATACCTCGACTTTTTCCCCAAAACATATTTTGTATTGTGCAGAATAATGTTAAATGACCTTTTTATTCTATACCTCGACTTTTTCGGGTTTTTTCACAGTGTTTTTTGGTTTTTGTTCAATTACAAAGTCATCTATTTCAGAATCGGATAACATTTTAGTTTCAGTGTTACTCCTTGTTTGCAAACGACAATAATGATCCGGTGACAACAGGAGCTTTATCGTAACGCTTTATCTAGAGCGCCTGTCGATTCAGACTTTCATTCGGAACCTTTTCACGCGCTTCGGTCTTTATCATAGGTTTAACATGGGACCTGTGAATCGTACAATACGAAAAGAATACGGGTTATTTTGTACGCGCGTGCGTCCCGATACGGAAATATATTGTACGGTCACATGATTCGAATGAGCGTCTACGATTGGACGTATAAATTAGGTATAGAATAAATATATATATCCTATACTTTAATTAATAAATATATCCTATTTCTTTATTTAATAAATATATTCTATACTTTAATTAATATATATATCCTATACTTTAATTAATATATATATCCTATACTTTAATTAATATATATATCCTATTTCTTTATTTAATATATATATTCTATACTTTAATTAATATATATATCCTATACTTTAATTAATATATATATCCTATACTTTAATCAATATATATATCCTCTACTTTAATTAATATATATATCCTATACTTTAATTAATATATATATCCTATTTCTTTATTTAATATATATATTCTATACTTTCATTAATATATATATCATATACTCTCATTAATATATATATTCTATACTTCCATTAATATATATATTCTATACTTTCATTAATATATATAGTCTATACTTTCATTAATATATATATTCTATACTTTCATTAATATATATATATCCTATACTTTCATCAAAAAATATATATCCTATACTTTAATTAATATAGATATATTCTATACTCTCATTAATATATATATTCTATACTTCCATTAATATATATATCCTATACTTTAATTAATATAGATATATTCTATACTCTCATTAATATATATATTCTATACTTCCATTAATATATATATCCTATACTTTCATTAATAGATATATTCTATACTTTCATTAATATATATATTCTATACTTTCATTAATATATCCTATACTTTCATTAATATATATATCCTATACTCTCATTAATAGATATATTCTATACTTCCATTAATATATATATTCTATACTTCCATTAATATATATATCCTATACTCTCATTAATAGATATATTCTATACTTTCATTAATATATATATATATTCTATACTCTCATTAATAGATATATTCTATACTTTCATTAATAGATATATTCTATACTCTCATTAATATATATATTCTATACTTTCATTCATATATATATTCTATACTTCCATTAATATATATATATTCTATACTTCCATTAATAGATATATTCTATACTTTCATTAATATATATATTCTATACTTTCATTAATATATATATTCTATACTTTCATTAATATATATATTCTATACTTTCATTAATAGATATATTCTATACTTTCATTAATATATATATTCTATACTTTCATTAATAGATATATTCTATACTTTCATTAATATATATATTCTATAATTTCATTAATAGATATATTCTATACTTTCATTAATATATATATTCTATACTTTCATTAATAGATATATTCTATACTTTCATTAATATATATATTCTATACTTTCATTAATATATATATTCTATACTTTCATTAAAAGATATATTCTATACTTTCATTAAAAGATATATTCTATTCTTTCATTAATAGATATATTCTATACTTTCATTACTATATATATTCTATACTTTCATTAATAGATATATTCTATACTTTCATTACTATATATATTCTATACTCTCATTAATAGATATATTCTATACTTTCATTAATATATATATTCTATACTCTCATTAATATATATATCCTATACTTTCATTACAAGATATATTCTATACTTTCATTAATAGATATATTCTATACTTTCATTTATAGATATATTCTATACTTTCATTAATATATATATTCTATACTTTCATTACTATATATATTCTATACTTTCATTAATATATATATTCTATACTTTCATTAATAGATATATTCTATACTTTCATTAAAAAATATATATCCTATACTTCCATTAATATATATATATTCTATACTTCCATTAATAGATATATTCTATACTTTCATTAATAGATATATTCTATACTTTCATTAATAGATATATTCTATACTTTCATTAATATATATATTCTATACTTTCATTACTATATATATTCTATACTTTCATTAATATATATATTCTATACTTTCATTAATATATATATTCTATACTTTCATTAATAGATATATTCTATACTTTCATTAAAAAATATATATCCTATACTTCCATTAATATATATATATTCTATACTTCCATTAATAGATATATTCTATACTTTCATTAATAGATATATTCTATACTTTCATTAATAGATATATTCTATACTTTCATTAATATATATATCATATACTCTCATTAATATATATATTCTATAATTTCATTAATAGATATATTCTATACTTTCATTAATATATATATCATATACTCTCATTAATATATATATTCTATACTTTCATTCATATATATATTCTATACTTCCATTAATATATATATATTCTATACTTCCATTAATAGATATATTCTATACTTTCATTAATATATATATTATATACTCTCATTAATAGATATATTCTATACTTTCATTAATAGATATATTCTATACTCTCATTAATAGATATATTCTATAATTTCATTAATAGATATATTCTATACTTTCATTAATATATATATCATATACTCTCATTAATATATATATTCTATAATTTCATTAATAGATATATTCTATACTTTCATTAATATATATATCATATACTCTCATTAATATATATATTCTATACTTTCATTCATATATATATTCTATACTTCCATTAATATATATATATTCTATACTTCCATTAATAGATATATTCTATACTTTCATTAATATATATATTATATACTCTCATTAATAGATATATTCTATACTTTCATTAATAGATATATTCTATACTTTCATTAATATAGATATATTCTATACTTTAATTAATATAGATATATTCTATACTTTCATTAATATAGATATATTCTATACTTTCATTAATATATATATATTCTATACTTTCATTAATATATATATTCTATACTTTCATTAATAGATATATTCTATACTCTCATTAATAGATATATTCTATAATTTCATTAATAGATATATTCTATACTTTCATTAATATATATATCATATACTCTCATTAATATATATATTCTATAATTTCATTAATAGATATATTCTATACTTTCATTAATATATATATCATATACTCTCATTAATATATATATTCTATACTTTCATTCATATATATATTCTATACTTCCATTAATATATATATATTCTATACTTCCATTAATAGATATATTCTATACTTTCATTAATATATATATTCTATACTTTCATTAATAGATATATTCTATACTCTCATTAATAGATATATTCTATAATTTCATTAATAGATATATTCTATACTTTCATTAATATATATATCATATACTCTCATTAATATATATATTCTATAATTTCATTAATATATATATATTCTATACTTTCATTAATATATATATCATATACTCTCATTAATATATATATTCTATACTTTCATTCATATATATATTCTATACTTCCATTAATATATATATATTCTATACTTCCATTAATAGATATATTCTATACTTTCATTAATATATATATTATATACTCTCATTAATAGATATATTCTATACTTTCATTAATAGATATATTCTATACTTTCATTAATATAGATATATTCTATACTTTAATTAATATAGATATATTCTATACTTTCATTAATATAGATATATTCTATACTTTCATTAATATATATATATTCTATACTTTCATTAATATATATATTCTATACTTTCATTAATAGATATATTCTATACTCTCATTAATAGATATATTCTATAATTTCATTAATAGATATATTCTATACTTTCATTAATATATATATCATATACTCTCATTAATATATATATTCTATAATTTCATTAATAGATATATTCTATACTTTCATTAATATATATATCATATACTCTCATTAATATATATATTCTATACTTTCATTCATATATATATTCTATACTTCCATTAATATATATATATTCTATACTTCCATTAATAGATATATTCTATACTTTCATTAATATATATATTATATACTCTCATTAATAGATATATTCTATACTTTCATTAATAGATATATTCTATACTTTCATTAATATAGATATATTCTATACTTTAATTAATATAGATATATTCTATACTTTCATTAATATAGATATATTCTATACTTTCATTAATATATATATATTCTATACTTTCATTAATATATATATTCTATACTCTCAGTAATAGATATATCCTATACTTTCATTAATAGATATATTCTATACTTTTATTAATAGATATATTCTATACTCTCATTAATATATATATTCTATACTTTCATTAATATATATATTCTATACTCTCATTAATAGATATATTCTATACTCTCATTAATATATATATTCTCATCCTCGGTACCCAGGCTATTCATAAAATATATGATACCCTGGGCAAATTGGCTGTACAAATCTCGTACTCATGAATAATTTATGAGGTGAAATGCAGCCTTTTGATTGGCCGCATAACACAAACCTTTTGCGATACTAAAATTACAGTGTTGTTACGGAGGAAATCGTGGCGCATGCTTTACGAAATTTCGCTAGCCAATTTGCCCAGGGTATCATATATGTTATGAGTAGCCTGGGTACCGAGGATGATATATTCTATACTTTCATTAATAGATATATCCTATACTCTCATTAATAGATATATTCTATACTTTCATTACTATATATATTCTATACTTTCATTAATATATATATTCTATACTTTCATTAATATATATATTCTATACTCTCATTAATATATATATTCTATACTTTCATTAAAAGATATATTCTATACTTTCATTAATATATATATTCTATACTCTCATTAATAGATATATTCTATACTTTCATTAAAAGATATATTCTATACTTTCATTAATATATATATTCTATACTTTCATTAATATATATATTCTATACTTTCATTAATATATATATTCTATACTCTCATTAATATATATATTCTATACTTTCATTAAAAGATATATTCTATACTTTCATTAATATATATATTCTATACTCTCATTAATAGATATATTCTATACTTTCATTAAAAGATATATTCTATACTTTCATTAATATATATATATTCTATACTTTCATTAAAAGATATATTCTATACTTTCATTAATAGATATATTCTATACTTTCATTACTATATATATTCTATACTTTCATTAATATATATATTCTATACTTTAATTACTATATATATTCTATACTCTCATTAATAGATATATTCTATACTTTCATTAATAGATATATTCTATACTCTCATTAATATATATATTCTATACTTTCATTAATATATATATTCTATACTTTCATTAATAGATATATTCTATACTCTCATTAATAGATATATTCTATACTCTCATTAATATATATATTCTCATCCTCGGTACCCAGGCTATTCATAAAATATATGATACCCTGGGCAAATTGGCGGTACAAATCTCGTACTCATGAATAATTTATGAGGTGAAATGCAGCCTTTTGATTGGCCGCATAACACAAACCTTTTGCGATACTAAAATTACAGTGTTGTTACGGAGGAAATCGTGGCGCATGCTTTACGAAATTTCGCTAGCCAATTTGCCCAGGGTATCATATATGTTATGAGTAGCCTGGGTACCGAGGATGATATATTCTATACTTTCATTAATAGATATATCCTATACTCTCATTAATAGATATATTCTATACTTTCATTAATATATATATTCTATACTTTCATTAATATATATATTCTATACTCTCATTAATATATATATATTCTATACTTTCATTAAAAGATATATTCTATACTTTCATTAATAGATATATTCTATACTCTCATTAATAGATATATTCTATAATTTCATTAATAGATATATTCTATACTTTCATTAATATATATATCATATACTCTCATTAATATATATATTCTATAATTTCATTAATAGATATATTCTATACTTTCATTAATATATATATCATATACTCTCATTAATATATATATTCTATACTTTCATTCATATATATATTCTATACTTCCATTAATATATATATATTCTATACTTCCATTAATAGATATATTCTATACTTTCATTAATATATATATTATATACTCTCATTAATAGATATATTCTATACTTTCATTAATAGATATATTCTATACTTTCATTAATATAGATATATTCTATACTTTAATTAATATAGATATATTCTATACTTTCATTAATATAGATATATTCTATACTTTCATTAATATATATATATTCTATACTTTCATTAATATATATATTCTATACTTTCATTAATAGATATATTCTATACTCTCATTAATAGATATATTCTATAATTTCATTAATAGATATATTCTATACTTTCATTAATATATATATCATATACTCTCATTAATATATATATTCTATACTTTCATTAATAGATATATCCTATACTCTCATTAATAGATATATTCTATACTTTCATTAATATATATATTCTATACTTTCATTAATATATATATTCTATACTCTCATTAATATATATATTCTATACTTTCATTAAAAGATATATTCTATACTTTCATTAATATATATATTATATACTCTCATTAATAGATATATTCTATACTTTCATTAAAAGATATATCCTATACTTTCATTAATATATATATTCTATACTTTCATTAATATATATATTCTATACTTTCATTAATATATATATTCTATACTCTCATTAATATATATATTCTATACTTTCATTAAAAGATATATTCTATACTTTCATTAATATATATATTCTATACTCTCATTAATAGATATATTCTATACTTTCATTAAAAGATATATTCTATACTTTCATTAATATATATATTCTATACTTTCATTAAAAGATATATTCTATACTTTCATTAATAGATATATTCTATACTCTCATTAATATATATATTCTCATCCTCGGTACCCAGGCTATTCATAAAATATATGATACCCTGGGCAAATTGGCTGTACAAATCTCGTACTCATGAATAATTTATGAGGTGAAATGCAGCCTTTTGATTGGCCGCATAACACAAACCTTTTGCGATACTAAAATTACAGTGTTGTTACGGAGGAAATCGTGGCGCATGCTTTACGAAATTTCGCTAGCCAATTTGCCCAGGGTATCATATATGTTATGAGTAGCCTGGGTACCGAGGATGATATATTCTATACTTTCATTAATAGATATATCCTATACTCTCATTAATAGATATATTCTATACTTTCATTAATATATATATTCTATACTTTCATTAATAGATATATTCTATACTTTCATTAATATATATATCATATACTCTCATTAATATATATATTCTATACTTCCATTAATATAGATATATTCTATACTTTCATTCATATATATATTCTATACTTCCATTAATATATATATATTCTATACTTCCATTAATAGATATATTCTATACTTTCATTAATATATATATTATATACTCTCATTAATAGATATATTCTATACTTTCATTAAAAGATATATTCTATACTTTCATTAATAGATATATTCTATACTCTCATTAATATATATATTCTATACTCTCAGTAATAGATATATTCTATACTCTCATTAATATATATAGTCTATACTCTCATTAATATATAATTCTATACTTTCATTAATAGATATAGTCTATACTCTCATTAATAGATATATTCTATACTCACATTAATAGATATAGTCTATACTCTCATTAATATATATATTCTATACTCACATTAATAGATATATTCTATACTCTCATTAATATATATATATCCTATACTTTCATTAAAAGATATATTCTATACTTTCATTAATAGATATATTCTATACTCTCATTAATAGATATATTCTATACTTTAATTACTAGATATATTCTATACTCTCATTAATATATATATTCTATACTTTCATTAATAGATATATTCTATACTCTCATTAATAGATATATTCTATACTTTAATTACTAGATATATTCTATACTCTCATTAATATATATATTCTATACTTTCATTAAAAGATATATTCTATACTTTCATTAATAGATATATTCTATACTTTCATTAATATATATATTCTATACTTTAATTAATAGATATATTCTTTACTTTCATTAATATATATATATTCTATACTTTAATTAATATAGATATATTCTATACTTTCATTAATATAGATATATTCTATACTTTCATTAATATATATATTCTATACTTTCATTAATAGATATATTCTATACTCTCAGTAATATATATATTCTATACTTTCATTAATATATATATTCTATACTTTCATTAATATATATATTCTATACTTTCATTAAAAGATATATTCTATACTTTCATTAATAGATATATTCTATACTTTCATTAATATATATATTCTATACTTTCATTAATATATATATTCTATACTCTCAGTAATAGATATATTCTATACTCTCAGTAATATATATATTCTATACTTTCATTAATATATATATTCTATACTTTCATTAATATATATATATTCTATACTTTCATTAAAAGATATATTCTATACTTTCATTAATAGATATATTCTATACTTTCATTAATATATATATTCTATACTCTCATTAATAGATATATTCTATACTCTCAGTAATATATAATTCTATACTCTCATTAATAGATATATTCTATACTTTCATTAATAGATATATTCTATACTTTCATTAATATATATATTCTATACTTTCATTAATATATATATTCTATACTCTCATTAATATATATATATTCTATACTTTCATTAATAGATATATTCTATACTTTCATTAATATATATATTCTATACTTTCATTAATAGATATATTATATACTTTCATTAATATATATATTCTATACTTTCATTAATAGATATATTCTTTACTTTCATTAATATATATATTCTATACTCTCAGTAATAGATATATTCTATACTCTCATTAATATATATAGTCTATACTCTCATTAATATATAATTCTATACTTTCATTAATAGATATAGTCTATACTCTCATTAATAGATATATTCTATACTCACATTAATAGATATAGTCTATACTCTCATTAATATATATATTCTATACTCACATTAATAGATATATTCTATACTCTCATTAATATATATATATCCTATACTTTCATTAAAAGATATATTCTATACTTTCATTAATAGATATATTCTATACTCTCATTAATAGATATATTCTATACTTTAATTACTAGATATATTCTATACTCTCATTAATATATATATTCTATACTTTCATTAATAGATATATTCTATACTCTCATTAATAGATATATTCTATACTTTAATTACTAGATATATTCTATACTCTCATTAATATATATATTCTATACTTTCATTAAAAGATATATTCTATACTTTCATTAATAGATATATTCTATACTTTCATTAATATATATATTCTATACTTTCATTAATAGATATATTCTATACTTTCATTAATATATATATTCTATACTTTAATTAATATAGATATATTCTATACTTTCATTAATATAGATATATTCTATACTTTCATTAATATATATATTCTATACTTTCATTAATATATATATTCTATACTCTCAGTAATAGATATATCCTATACTTTCATTAATAGATATATTCTATACTTTAATTAATATATATATCCTATACTTTCATTAATAGATATATTCTATACTTTAATTAATATATATATTCTATACTTTCATTAATATATATATTCTATACTTTCATTAATAGATATATTATATACTTTCATTAATATATATATTCTTTACTTTCATTAATATATATATTCTATACTTTCATTAATAGATATATCCTATACTTTAATTAATATATATATTCTATACTTTCATTAATATATATATTCTATACTTTAATTAATAGATATATTCTATACTTTAATTAATAGATATATTCTTTACTTTCATTAATATATATATATTCTATACTTTAATTAATATAGATATATTCTATACTTTCATTAATATAGATATATTCTATACTTTCATTAATATATATATTCTATACTTTCATTAATAGATATATTCTATACTCTCAGTAATATATATATTCTATACTTTCATTAATATATATATTCTATACTTTCATTAATATATATATTCTATACTTTCATTAAAAGATATATTCTATACTTTCATTAATAGATATATTCTATACTTTCATTAATATATATATTCTATACTTTCATTAATATATATATTCTATACTCTCAGTAATAGATATATTCTATACTTTCATTAAAAGATATATTCTATACTTTCATTAATAGATATATTCTATACTTTCATTAATATATATATTCTATACTCTCATTAATAGATATATTCTATACTCTCAGTAATATATAATTCTATACTCTCATTAATAGATATATTCTATACTTTCATTAATAGATATATTCTATACTTTCATTAATATATATATTCTATACTTTCATTAATATATATATTCTATACTCTCATTAATATATATATATTCTATACTTTCATTAATAGATATATTCTATACTTTCATTAATAGATATATTCTATACTCTCATTAATAGATATATTATATACTGTAATTTATATATCCTATACTTTCATTAATATATCCTATACTTTCACTTTCATTATTAGATATATCCTATACTTTAATTAATATATTCTATACTTTTGCTGATATTTATTCGTTGTAGTTTTCTGAAGATTTGTTGTATCTAGGAAAGGATTAGATAATTAGTTTAGAAATCCTATATTGTCCATGTATGTGTTGTGTCTAGGAAAGAATTAGATAATTAGTTTAGAAATCCTATATTGTCCATGTATGTGTTGTGTCTAGGAAATGATTAGATAATTAGTCTAGAAATCCTCTATTGTCCATGTATGTGTTAGCAAGAATTCGGTCAATATGTTTATATTCTATACTAGAAATCCTATATTGTCCATGTATGTGTTAGCAAGAATTCGGTCAATGTGTTGTGTCTAGGAAATTATTAGATAATTAGTCTAGAAATCCTATATTGTCCATGTATGTGTTAGCAAGAATTCGGTCAATGTGTTGTGTCTAGGAAATGATTAGATAATTAGTCTAGAAATCCTATATAGTCCATGTATGTGTTAGCAAGAATTCGGCCCATGTGTTGTGCCTAGGAAAGGATTAGATAATTAGTCTAGAAATCCTATATTGTCCATGTATGTGTTAGCATGAATACGGTCCATGTGTTGTGTCTAGGAAAGGATTAGATAATTAGTCTAGAAATCCTATATTTTCCATGTATGTGTTAGCAAGAATACGGTCCATGTGTTGTGTCTAGGAAAGGATTAGATAATTAGTCTAGAAATCCTATATTGTCCATGTATGTATTGTGTCTAGGAAAGGATTAGATAATTAGTCTAGAAATCCTATATTGTCCATGTATGTGTTAGCAATAATTCGGTCCATTTGTTGTGTCTAGGAAAGGATTAGATACTTAGTCTAGAAATCCTTTATTGTCCATGTATGTGTTAGCAAGAATTCGGTCAATATATTTATATTCTATACTAGAAATCCTATACTGTCCATGTATGTGTTAGCAGGAATTTGGTCCATGTTTTGTGCCTAGGAAAGGATTAGATAATTAGTCTAGAAATCCTATATTGTCCATGTTTGTGTTGTGTCTAGGAAAGGATTAGATAGTTAGTCTAGAAATCCTCTATTGCCCATGTATGTGTTAGCAATAATTCTGTCCATGTGTTGTGTCTAGGAAAGGATTAGATAATTAGTCTAGAAATCCTCTATTGTCCATGTATGTGTTGTGTCTAGGAAAGGATTAGATAATTAGTCTAGAAATCCTCTATTGTCCATGCATGTGTTGTGTCTAGGAAAGGATTAGATAATTAGTCTAGAAATCCTATATTGTCCATGTATGTGTTAGCAAGAATTCGGTCAATATGTTTATATTCTATACTAGAAATCCTATATTGTCCATGTATGTGTTAGCAAGAATTCGGTCAATGTGTTGTGTCTAGGAAATTATTAGATAATTAGTCTAGAAATCCTATATTGTCCATGTATGTGTTAGCAAGAATTCGGTCAATGTGTTGTGTCTAGGAAATGATTAGATAATTAGTCTAGAAATCCTATATAGTCCATGTATGTGTTAGCAAGAATTCGGCCCATGTGTTGTGCCTAGGAAAGGATTAGATAATTAGTCTAGAAATCCTATATTGTCCATGTATGTGTTAGCATGAATACGGTCCATGTGTTGTGTCTAGGAAAGGATTAGATAATTAGTCTAGAAATCCTATATTTTCCATGTATGTGTTAGCAAGAATACGGTCCATGTGTTGTGTCTAGGAAAGGATTAGATAATTAGTCTAGAAATCCTATATTGTCCATGTATGTATTGTGTCTAGGAAAGGATTAGATAATTAGTCTAGAAATCCTATATTGTCCATGTATGTGTTAGCAATAATTCGGTCCATTTGTTGTGTCTAGGAAAGGATTAGATACTTAGTCTAGAAATCCTTTATTGTCCATGTATGTGTTAGCAAGAATTCGGTCAATATATTTATATTCTATACTAGAAATCCTATACTGTCCATGTATGTGTTAGCAGGAATTTGGTCCATGTTTTGTGCCTAGGAAAGGATTAGATAATTAGTCTAGAAATCCTATATTGTCCATGTTTGTGTTGTGTCTAGGAAAGGATTAGATAGTTAGTCTAGAAATCCTCTATTGCCCATGTATGTGTTAGCAATAATTCTGTCCATGTGTTGTGTCTAGGAAAGGATTAGATAATTAGTCTAGAAATCCTCTATTGTCCATGTATGTGTTGTGTCTAGGAAAGGATTAGATAATTAGTCTAGAAATCCTCTATTGTCCATGCATGTGTTGTGTCTAGGAAAGGATTAGATAATTAGTCTAGAAATCCTATATTGTCCATGTATGTGTTAGCAAGAATTCGGTCAATATGTTTATATTCTATGTGCTCATGCTGCACAATATTTGTTTCATAGAGAAGGATTATGTACGTTTCTTATTGTGAGTAACTCGCAGTTTCTTGGAATCGTTCTTGTCACTCGAGTCGAGTTGCTTTCAGTGTCTTAAACGTAGCGAATGTTCGACGGTCGATGTCTAAAACAGAGAGTCGTGCTGTATGAAAGTCAATACAACTGTATTTGCCACCGCCTTCTGTGCATATTGACCACCGCCATCTGTGCATATTGACCATAGCCACCTGTGCATATTGACCACAGCTATCTGTGCATATTGACAACCTCCATTTATGCATAGTGATCACCGCCACCTGTGCATATTGCAGATATCTGTGCATATTGACCACCGCCAACTGTGCATATTGATCACCACCATCTCTGCATATTGACTACCGCCATAAGTGCATATTGATCACCGCCATCTGTACATATTGATCACCGCCAACTGTGCATATTGACCACCGTCAACTGTGCATATTGATCACCGCCATCTGTGCATAGTGATCACCGCCATCTGTGCATAATGACCACAGCCATATGTGCATAGTGATCACCGCCATCCGTGGACATTGACCACAACTATATGTGTATATTGACCACCGTCATCTGTGCATATTGACCACCGCCATCTGTGTATATTTACCACCGCCATCTGTACATATTGACCACAGCTATATGTGCATATTGAACACCACCATCTGTGTATATTGACCACCGCCGTCTGTGCATATTGACCATAGCTATATGTGCATATTGACCACCACCATCTGCGTATATTGACCACCGCCATCTGTGCATATTGACCACAGCTATATGTGCATATTGACCACCACCATCTGTGTATATTGACCATCACCATCTGTGCATATTGACTACCCCCATCGGTGTATTTTGACCACAGCTATATGTGCATATTGACGACCACCATATGTGTATATTGACCATCACCATCTGTGCATATTGACCACAGCTATATGTGCATATTGACCATCACCATCTGTGCATATTGCCCACAGCTATATGTGCATATTGACCATCACCATCTGTGCATATTGACCACCACCATCTGTGTATATTGACCACTACCATCTTTGTATATTGATCTGACTCTGCATTTTTCACAAATTATCTGGACATTGGACCAGTACTTTCACTTATGATCTTCAACATTTGCAAAATAACACCACCATTTTTTCCAACCAATCAATATGACATGACTTTAATTGTAAAAGGTCCCCTAATAAACATTTTGGACCAAGTAAGAAACACGCGTGTAAAGCATGTACTACTACAAAGTATCGTATAGTGGCGGGAAAGTAAAGATTTGAACACAAAACAATTTTAAGACTAAGTTCAATTTCAATTAAATAGTTCTTCGCGTTGTGTTAATGATACTT
Organism: Serripes groenlandicus; assembly: GCA_031761405.1. Classification (NCBI taxonomy): domain Eukaryota; kingdom Metazoa; phylum Mollusca; class Bivalvia; order Cardiida; family Cardiidae; genus Serripes; species Serripes groenlandicus. The sequence continues at coordinate 1,413,346 of JASEVX010000019.1, forward strand.
TTTCTACAATGTAATTTAGAACATGTGGAAGAATTGTTAAACCCGACACGAGCTTTCGACCATTAATATCTCGTTCGTTCGTTTTCTGTCGTTGTTTACCCTCGCACTCGACTATATAGCCATTTGGCGTGTAAAATAGAAATGAGCCGTCCCGAGAGAAAACCAACATTATGGACTCTGTGTAATGTATCGACCCATAATCCTGGCCGACACATTCCGTCTCAGGGAGCTAGAGGTATAGAGTAATGCTCCCTGAAACAGAAAATCCACAGGAGGCGATAAATGTCTTTTATTTTTTATATGAAAGTGACAGCATTCATTCATCCTAAAAACAAACAAATCTAAATTAAAGCTATCCCGCGAGAAAACCATCAGTCTGCACAGACTGATCCGGGCCGATACATTCCGTCTCAAGGGGATAAAGGTATAGAGTTCTGTTTCCTGAAACAGAAAATCCACAGGAAAATGCGCGGTATTCTTAGGCTGATCTGGGTCGATACTTTACGCAATGTAGGTTTTCTCGCGGGACGGCTCAAATATATAGTCGCTTTAACTTTAACTCGTTATAACGCTTTTAATTACGTTATCACTTAGGAGCAAAAGGCCTCATGTTATATAATCATTCATCTTTAACGTGCATATTTTAATCTTGAAGAAAACAACTAATGAGCCGTTCCGCGAGAAAACCAACACTGTTGACTCTGCGTGAAGTATCGACCCGGATCAGCCTAAGCATGCCGTGCAGGCTTACATGGAATTATACTTTTCGCCTCCTGTGGATTTTCTTTTTCATGAAACATTACTCTATACCTATCGGTCCAAATCAGTCTGCGCGGTCGTTACATTATGCCGATGCCGTAATGTTGGTTTTCTCGCGCGACGTCTCTATTTAAGATTTGTTTTTTTAGGATGAATGAATAAAAACAAGTTAAAAAAAATGTTTATATATAATATAAAAGTTACCGTTCACATAAAATAGATTTATATCATATATTATTATAGATATGCCTTAGGTGCAAACGGTCTTGGATGCTACAATTGTTCATCTGCAATGTGATGTTTATCTCATTAAAGTAATTTTAAATTTAGGTTGTCTTTTTTAAAGATATATGTGTAACTTGATGATTTTAGATGTATTTGCTTAAGTTCTGAAAGTTATCTGAGTTATTTAGCTATGTTTTATATAAAGTCTTAAGAAAAAAAATATTCTGAATTTAGTGACAGAAAGCAAATTGGTAATTTAACACATTCCTAAAAGCTTCTTTCACATGGTATATACAGAGACAAAGTTGAAAACATGGAGGCAAAATGAGAAACGTTTCATTATGACACCCGCTGCAAATACAACAGAAAGTGTCTGTATATGGTAACGGGGTAACATTAAAGGGGTTAAAATCGATGGATAAAACAATGAGCTCCTTTTTCAGAAAATTGGATGTGCAGCATAACACGTTTTTTATTTATGCCACTGAAATGTATCCAGTTCATTTCTTGGTATCGGACAAAATACGCGTGTCCGAGCGTAAGCGTTGGGGATTTTGAACCGGGCGTTCCTGGTTTGATCCCGAGACGCGTTGCGGCGGTCATCGTGGCGTACCCCTGGCAATGCAACTTTCTTAGCCTAGTACTGATTTGTTTATCCAGGGATGATGAATGAGTAAAATGTCGCCCCGATATAACTGAAATAAAGTTGAAAATAGAGTAAAACCCCCACAAAACAAACTTCCTTGTTAAAACCGGAGTTTCAGCGCGACACCGTTCTGAATGACGTCACTGACATTTATACAGACTGTAACCTTGTATCGGGTAATGAGGGGCGGTGTTCATGTTTCGAAATTAAAGGAAATTTAGATAAAATCCCCTTATATTGGAATGAAATAAATATCTTTTTTTCGGTCTTATTTATATTTGTTTGACGACTCTGGCCACAGGCGTCCAGTTTCCATTAGAGAATTTATTATTTCTTGATCCGTCATTTTCACATATTTACCAATGTATCAAACGCATGTGTGCAGGTAGCTGAAGAAGTACTGTGCGTTGGAACTATTAGTTTAGCAATACTATGTTTGAAGTTTTCCCCCTTTGTGGATTTATCAGGCTATTTTCTTACTTATTTTGCAACTTCCTGCAGGCGAAAAATGCGTTAAAAACTCCTTCCATCATTTACTTTCAAACATAATTTAATATAATCTATTTTATTTCTATTTTCTATAAAAGATCACCAGCGAATGATATGAGCCGTTCACGAGAAAACCAATATTCCGAACACTGCGGAAAGTATCGACCCGGATCAGCCTAAGCATGCCGCGCAGGCTAACCCGGGCAGACACTTTTCGCCTCCTGTGGATTTTTTGTTTTATAAAACATTACTTTATACCTCTATCACCCTGAGTCGATACTGTTGGTTTTCTCGTGGAACGGCTCATATTGAGTCAAGTCAGACGGTCCGAATTGCGTTTACGTACAGTTAAGACTCTGGTGCGGTATCGTGTTGATTACAATTCAACCGGCACGGAACTTCCTCATTCCTACAGTAGATCCTCAGCCACGTCAGATGGTCAGAATTGCATTTACGTACAGTTAAGACTCTGGTGCGGTATCGTGTTGATTACAAATAAACCGGCACAGAACTTCCTCATTCCTACAGGAGACCCTGAGCCACGTCAGATGGTCAGAACTGCATTTACGTGCAGTTAAGACTCTGGTGCGGTATCGTGTTGATTACAATTCAACCGGCACAGAACTTCCCCATTCCTACAGGAGACCATGAGCCACGTCAGATGGTTAGAACTGCATTTACGTACAGTTAAGACTCTGGTGCGGTATCGTGTTGATTACAATTCAACCGGCACAGAACTTCCTCATTCCTACAGTAGATCCTGAGCCATGTCAGATGAGCAGAATTGCATTTACGTACTAATATGAAAAAGGAAAAGCCTCATCACGAGCACAGCGTCAATAATGGGTCTAACCTGTAGGTATATATGACTACCATGATAAAGGAATCTGTTTCAAGCTGGGTTAAAAGCAATGTTCAAAACTTCTATTCTGCCAAAGTTTCAACATGTTAACATTAAAAGAACAGCTATCAGAGTGTTAACAAGATTTTCCTTTAATTTGGTCTAGTGACCTTATGTTTGACCCGACTTGACCAATACTTGAACTTGGTCTAGATATCAATAATCATCAGGCGAACATTCTGACAAAGTTTCAAGATGCTGAATCAAACCTTGAGATCAAGCTGTTTACAAAGATTTTTCTCAAATGTTTTTCTTTGGACCTCAGTGTTGTTTTTATCCAACATGACCTATATTTTAGTCTAGATTTCACCAAAACACCAATTCTGACAAAATTTCAACATGTTAAAATAAACAAGAGGACCATGATGGTCCTACACGGCTCATATGATTTAATCAAACTTAAAACGTTTTCAGTGTTTTTTTCCTATATGAGTCCATGAAAAACAAGTGACCCCCGGGGAGGCGTCATTTTTTTAACAATCTTGGTAGAGGTCCACTAGATGATGCTACATACCAAATATCTTTTAGACAAGATTTTTAAAGTCTTTTCCCTATATGAGTACATGTAAAGCAAGCGACCCATGGGGAGGGGTAAATTTTGCACAATCTAGGTAGAGGTCCACTTGATGATGCTACATACCAAATATCAAAGGTCTGGGCCTTCTACTTTGAGATAACAAGTTTTTCCCCTATCTATGTCAAACAAGTGACCCCTGGGGAGGGGTCATTTTTTACCCCAGGGCTATAATTTGAACAATCTTGGTAGAGGTCTACTAGATGATGCCACATACCAAATATCAAAGGCCTGGGGCTCTACTTTTAGACAAGAAGATTTTTTTCTCTATATGAGTCTATGTAAAACAATAGATCCCAGGGGAGGGGTCATTTTGACCCAAGGGCTATAATTTGAACAATCTTAGTAAAGGTCCACTAGATGATACTACATACCCAATATCAAAGGCCTTTTTCTCAATATGAGTCTATGTAAAACAATAGACCCCAGGGGAGGGGTCATTTTGACCCCAGGGCTATAACTTGAACAATCTTGGTAAAGGTCCACTAGATGATGCTACATACCCAATATCAAAGGCCTGGGCCCTCTACTTTTAGACAAGAAGATTTTTAAAGTTGTTCCCCTATATGAGTCTATGTAAAACAAGTGACCCCTGGGGAGGGGTCTTTTTTGACCCCAGGGCTATAATTTGAACAATCTTGGTACAGGTTCACTAGATGATGTTACATACCAAATATCAAAGGCATGGGCCTTCCACTTTCAGACAAGAAGATTTTTTCCCCTATATGTGTCTATGTTAAACAAGTGACCCCCAGGCAGGGCTATAATTGGAACAATCTTGGTAGAGGTTCACTAGATGATGCTACATACCAAATATCAAAAGCAAGGGCCTTCTACTTTCAGACAAGAAGATTTTTTAAGTTTTGGTTAATTTCCCCTTTTGTGTTGCCATGGCAGCCAAAGTTCTGCATTGAATAGAATTCTTTGAACAAGTTTGAGAGAGATCCACCCAAGGAACATTCCTGTAAAATTATTTTGAATTTGGTGTAGGAGGAGAAGTCGTTTGTAGGAAAATGTGAACGGACGGACTACGACGACGGACGGTGAGCGATCACAAAAGCTCACCTTGCACTTCGTGCATTGGTGAGCTAAAAATGCAGCATTCAAAATGTCTGAGTGTTAACAAATTGTTTTTGACCCACCATGACCCTTATTCTTACTAAGTCTAGATATTGTCAAGACAAACATTCTGACAAAGTCTGAAGCTGCTCAAGGCAAAGTGTGGTTTCTAGACTTACAAGATTTTCCTTCAATTTGGTGGAGTGACTTAGCTTATGACCCAACATGACCTAGTTTATGACCGAATATATTCAAACTTAGCTTAGATATCATCAAAACAGTTATTCTGAAAACATTTCAACATGCTTAAGTTTAAAATAAGGCATCAAGAGTGTTTTCAATATGTTCCTTCAAATTGACATTGAAACCTAGTGTTTCACCTCACAGGACCCAGTCTTTAACTTGGCCAAGATTTGATGGAGATGATTTTCTGATACTTTCATTCATATTGGATGTTGTAAAATGTTGCCTGTAGATTGTTCACAAGGCAATTGTTGACGGCGTGTGACCAAAGGACATCAGACAAAACCTAATCAAAAAAACACAAACTGTGCAATAAAAAAAACAGGACTTCCTTTATATACCACATTTAATTAGATATTAAAACAAGCTTGATATGATTTTGATAAACTTATCCATTAATAAAGATTACCTTGTATGAATCCATTAGTTACGAATATATGTAATCAGCTGAAGTTCCTCTCCTGTCCTCGTCATAACAGCTGTAATTCCATCAGTAAATGGGTTTCTCTCCATATATTCCCTTGTTTGATGTTGATGCAGGAAGTTATATCCCACAGTCAAAGATGCATGCAATTTTCATTGTTTTGACAGGCACCAATGACCAAAGGGTATATCATTAACTGCCTATATGAACTTCTCCCATTATCGCCATAACTGCTGTGATTCCATGATTGTACAGGTTGATCTCAATCCATTTACTGTTTTGATGTGTATGCAGGAAAGAATATTACCCCACAGTCAAAGATGCATGATATTTTCATTGTATAGACAGGTACCAATGACCAAGGGGTATATCACTAACTGCTTATATGAATTTCCTCTCCAGTAATCGCCATCAGAACTGTTATTCCATGATTGTATGGGATGTTCTAAATCCATTCTGTTTTAAAATAAAACTTGATGCAGAATATGATTGACTGCTGTTATAATAAATGACATCAGACAATAACTGCAAATAAAAGTGGCTTTATATAAAATAAAATGATAAATTAAAGAATGAGATTACAAACACTATTTATACCTTATTCCTTTTAAATAGCCTAATATTTGAAAAATAGACCAGAATTGAAAACAGTATACATGTATATATTAGTTATGTCAAAAAGCCAAGCTTTGTTTTAGACCAGTTTGTACCTCTGTGCAGTCTTATCTAGATTATTTCTTTAAACCAATGACTTTAAACTTATCTTTTTTACATCAATTGTGAAACAAGCTTTAATCTTATATTAATCATGCTCAATGTCCTGGAGATACAACCAGTTCTCGCCCAATTTGTGCGGAAAATCCCAATCTTCACTGAATTCTGATTCAAATATTAAGGGGCATTTTTTTAAGAATTAGGTAGACTGAGGATTCCGGTGTATTTTGGTATTTTTAATTTTCATTTGAGTATATTTGGGCAAAGATGCTTCTATAATTTTTTGAAAAGGGGTCAATTCCCCACTTGTGTTCAGAAAAAGTTGCCATTGAGGGGTTTATACAGATATTGTTGACAATCAAAGATAAATCAACAATTATATTGACATATGATTATTATAATTACTGATAATACAGATGTAACTTACATTTGTGTTTATCTTATGAAGATGACATTTGACCTTACAGCATGATGTTTGAAAGCATTGTGAGAAAGAAGGTCAAAATGTTGACAATATGCAATTATACTTTTCACAATGCTTTTGAATTAAAATCATTGTGCATTTTCTAATTCTTAAGATTTAACTGTTTTGCAAGATGTGGATTCTTTTAAAGCATCGCAGTGGTCCTGATGGCTTCCAGAATTCTCGACCCTAATTTCCTAAGAATAGTCGACCCCAATTTAGACCCGAGTTTATATAGGTGTGAATGGATGATGGTTATTTTGTTGTATAATCACTACATTTAGATAATAATTAATGTAATAATGATGTATGTTTTAACATTGTTATAAATTATCCTATATCATGGTTTTCAAAGTATTCTTAAGATTTGAGGTATTGTTTGATAGAGGACATTTCCTCCTTTTCTAACAATCTTCCTTATTCATTAATATAACAATACCTTAGCCAGAAGTCAACCTGTCATGTACATATTCTCCTTTTCTCACCAAATGTTTTCAAAGTCGTCTGCAGCAGATTAACTATTTAGAACACATCAAGATCATTTAAATAATCAATCAACAGGTAAGTAAGTATCAATAATCAGTCTTTTGTTTATGACACCTGTGTGTTAAACCATCCATTCACACCTATATAAACCGATAATGCCAATGGGGTCGAGAATTCTTTGGGTCGAGATTTCTGGCTACCATCCTGACATGCACATAATTTTTGATTATCACATCCTTTTTTCACTTGTAAAAACATTTTTAAAAATTTTGTTCACATTCTTTTTTCACTTGTAAAAACATTTATAACAATTTTGTTCAGAACACACAGCACAAGGCATGCCTATATAAATCCGTCTCGGCCACGATATGTGTCTCCAGTCAAGTCATTTAAAAAACTTGTTCAAACTTCCTTTTTTGGACACTGATATAATGTCTCTTGAATACACTGGGGACGTTTCTTCTTGGGTTCTTTAAGCCTAAAAAGCTGTTAGTTTTAACCAGGGACACTATATTATAGTGTCCCTGTTTTAACTGATTAGCCATTAGTCTTAAATATTCCGTCCACATTGCAAATACGGAAGCGTCCTGATGCCAATTCATAATGTTCTATAAAAAAGAATAACTCCAACGTAGGAGATAAAAAAAAATGTTCACCACTAAAAAATGAAGTGGATGCCATGCAGTAGACACGTAATATATTACGTCATTAAATGTGTAAACAATCTGCACTCGAGAATTTCGAAGAACACTTCTAAAAATAGATTTACTTTCTTATGTGTTATTTTTGTGATATTTATGCATAGGGACTTGGGGTCATATTTATTTCTTACATCATACAGTAAGCGTGGGAGTTTCTGATCACTAACGAAACAAATAGTGATAGCTAGAAGAAAGGAATTGAGAATTTAAAAGAAACTTTTTGCAGTTTAATGGCAAAATATCCCACCTTTCATCTTATATTTGTTGTCTGTCACACACATGAACATTGTTTTAGCGGTGTCACTAAACAGAGTCTGGTAGAGTCTGGTCGTCAAATATCCCATTATATCACTGTTTTGTTGTGTTTTTGTATTGAAATGAATAAAATAAAGGGCTATTGTATCATATAAATAAAAATAAAAAAGGTATTTGTCTATTTTAGTTCATTTTCGAGTGAATATAGAAATATTATACGCGTGAACACGGACACTGGTAGAGTCTGGTCATTATTAAGCAATAAATACAAAGTTTTATACGATTTTTAAGTTATAAAAAGGTTAATTTGATATATATGTGTCATATTATATTATATTTCTTATATTATTTCAGCTGATAATCGGGAAAAATAGTGGAAGAGTGAGGATTTTTAACGATAACATTGTGTTTCGTATAGAATGAGTGTAGTGGAACAGAATTATTCTATTCTGTTCTATGGAACAAATGTCTATACGGCTATTGGGACACAATGTGTTGTAAAATTCAGCGATCTGGGGACAAAGAAATCGGTGAGAACGATTTCGCTGAAATTAGCCACACTTATAGAACTCAATGCGATCTAGGTCTGGGCGTGTTCGTTATATATGGGAAAAATCTAGTTTCAGAGATTTTTAAGGTTAAAACCCGAAAAATCGACATTTTGACTACATATTTCTGTAGATCTCGCACTAGCAAAAAACGGAATCAGCTAGAGACCTGAAATTCATACTGAAACTTGTCCGAGATCCGGTGCAAACAACGGTGTTTTTAGATTTCTCATACATTCAGTTTGGATTCTTGGAAAAAGCTTTCAATAGGGGTTCTTGATTTTAAAAAAATCTGTGGGCGTGACTAGGAAAGTGACGTCACGTCAGCGGTTGACGTCATAACGTTACAGTGGTGCAGAGGTAGAGCGTCGGCCTCTCGTATCAAAGGTCCCTGGTTCGAGTCCCGTGATGAGCGGGTCCTTTTGAGATTTTTCATCACAAAACGGACCGAGTACTGGTTAAGTCTCCAGGAAGCAGACATCGAGTGTGATTAATTTAAGCTTAAAGCTTGGTTCGCAATCGATGTAAAATAAATAAGTTTAAACTAAACTTTGGCGCCAAATCCCGATAATAATGTTCTATTTATCTTTTAGACTTACGGAGATAATTTTGGTGTTGCAAAATACTAGTTTCATCAATTGTTACGTTTTGGATCATGTTAGAATCGAAATAATATATTCAGCATTGTGTGTGGTCGGTTGGTAGTTCGGATGCAATTCTGCTCCTCTCCACTCATTCTATCCCGCGAAACCCTTAAGGTGTCGCCTTTCTAGTATAGAATGAGTGTAGTGGAACAGAATTATTCTATTCTGTTCTACGGAACAAATGTCTATACGGCTATTGGGACACAATGTGTTGTAAAATTCAGCGATCTGAGGACAAAGAAATCGGTGAGAACGATTTCGCTGAAATTAGCCACACTGATAGACCACAATGCGATCTAGGTCTGGGCGGTTTCGTTATATCTGGGAAAAATCTAGTTTTAGATATTTTTAAGGTTAAAACCCGAAAAATCGACATTTTGACTATATATTTCTGTAGATCTCGTACCAGCAAATAACGGAATCAGCTAGAGACCTGAAATTTAAACTGAAACTTGTCAAAGATCCAGTGCAAACAACGGTGTTTTTAAATTTCTCATACATTTAGTTTTGATAGTTGGAGAATGCTTTTAATAGGGGCTCTTGAATCAAATATTTTCACGTGACCAAATACTTGGAAAGTGACGTCACGTTCAGCACTTCAGCGGTATGACGTCATAACGTTACAGTGGTGCAGAGGTAGAGCGTCGGCCTCTCGTATCAAAGGTCCCTGGTTCGAGTCCCGTGATGAGCGGGTCCTTTTGAGATTTTTCAACACAAAACGGCACGAGTACTGGTTAAGTCTCCAGGAAGCAGACATCGAGTGTGATTAATTTAAGCTTAAAGCTTGTTTCGCAATCGATGTAAAATAAATAAGTTTAAACTAAACTTTGGCGCCAAATCCCGATAATAATGTTCTATTTATCTTTTAGACTTACGGAGATAATTTTGGTGTTGCAAAATATAGAATGAGTGTAGTGGAACAGAATTATTCTATTCTGTTCTATGGAACAAATGTCTATACGGCTATTGGGACACAATGTGTTGTAAAATTCAGCGATCTGGGGACAAAGAAATCGGTGAGAACGATTTCGCTGAAATTAGCCACACTTATAGAACTCAATGCGATCTAGGTCTGGGCGGTTTCGTTATATCTGGGAAAAATCTAGTTTCATAGATTTTTAAGGTTAAAACCCGAAAAAACCAACATTTTGACTACATATTTCTGTAGATCTCGCACTAGCAAAAAACGGAATCAGCTAGAGACCTGAAATTCATACTGAAACTTGTCCGAGATCCGGTGCAAACAACGGTGTTTTTAGATTTCTCATACATTCAGTTTGGATTCTTGGAGAAAGCTTTCAATAGGGGTTCTTGATTTTAAAAAAATCTGTGGGCGTGACTAGAAAAGTGACGTCACGTCAGCGGTTGACGTCATAACGTTACAGTGGTGCAGAGGTAGAGCGTCGGCCTCTCGTATCAAAGGTCCCTGGTTCGAGTCCCGTGATGAGCGGGTCCTTTTGAGATTTTTCAACACAAAACGGCACGAGTACTGGTTAAGTCTCCAGGAAGCAGACATCGAGTGTGATTAATTTAAGCTTAAAGCTTGTTTCGCAATCGATGTAAAATAAATAAGTTTAAACTAAACTTTGGCGCCAAATCCCGATAATAATGTTCTATTTATCTTTTAGACTTACGGAGATAATTTTGGTGTTGCAAAATACTAGTTTCATCAATTGTTACGTTTTGGATCATGTTAGAATCGAAATAATATATTCAGCATTGTGTGTGGTCGGTTGGTAGTTCGGATGCAATTCTGCTTCTCTCCACTCATTCTATCCCGCGAAACCCTTAAGGTGTCGCCTTTCTAGTAAATGAAAAGGCTGACGTGAAATTTCTGTTTATAATGCGGCAATATCGCACATCCTGAACGAGTAATACACTAAATTCTCTCTCTATTATGCGTCAACTAATTGATTAGGTGTGATCAACAGATAAGTGTTATAATTATATTATAACAATTCCAAGATTTTAAATGTATGAAAACTACTAGATTGGAATAATTGTATGTATAATATGTCATTAACGTTAATTAAACCAAATACTTAGAGAGCTATATACTTACTTAAAAGTAATTCATATGAAATTAAAGAGTGTAGTTAAAACATTCCGCAAAAAATAGAATCAAACTAAACCATATTTGCATTATTTTTTAAAAACATGCACAAATATTATAATTAGAAAAATGAATATATTTCCTGATAAAGTTCATAAAATGCATTTTGCGAAATATTGTATCCAGGCTACACCACGTGGAGAAACTCTCTCATGGCCCAAAATTTAATGTTTGGATCTATATTATATCATTTTGGGAATTTTATTCTATGTTTTCCATTTTAGGTTACCAAAATAGATCCTGTGTGCCTGACGAGGTCCCGGGCCGTAAAAGACCCTACACAGAGCTCCATTTATTTGGATCTTTTATTCTATGATTTTGGTTCTATGTACATTCATTTGATAGAGATTCAAAGCATGACTGAGCAGCAGCACCAGGCTACCGGCCGTGTCTGAACCACTGTTGAGCGTGCTAGCCTAGGGTGCTCGCAGTGCTTGTTTAGCATGCAGACATTGCCGACATGTGAACCCGGGGCCAACATTACCCGCGAAACCTATAAGTCAATATAGAGCCCTTCCCCTGCCAGCTCGCTAATAAATCGAGTGATACGCAAAGGACAAACCAGGAAATCTCCCTTAACACATTTGTCTCAACCCGAATATCTAACAGATGTATGCCGGTTGATTTTGTATCCTCAAGATTTAGGTGTGCTTGATTCAATTCGTTTCTAATTGGTGACGTGATCTCATTAAAAAGACCCTACACAGAGCTCCATTTTTTGGAATTTTTATTCATTGTTTTGGGTTGATATTTTCCGCATCTTTATGTCTGCTTCCTGGTGACATAACCAGTACTCAAATTTAAACCTTGTCCTAGCGTTAACATTTTAGACAAATATAGAGGAATTATTGTTGAAAATGTCGAATGTACAACTAACATACAGGTATTAGCGATTGATTGATATAAAAAATATATTGTTGTTGGTTTGCAACTAAAATATGCAGTCCTTTTTACATGAATGTTTTTCAATATAATCTTTTTTTTTTTTTCAATTGTGTTTGTTTTGCAATTTTTCAGGCGTTTGCGCGGGCCGAGTTTTCGTGCAATTCTCGTAATGGAGGGTAATGTTAGTTGCTTATCTGTTGATGTGATGTTTGAAATGTGAAGCGACTTAAAGTTCAATAATTTCATAAATCTCTGGCCAGGCGCGTAGCTAGGTGCGTAAGAAATATTTTGAGAGGTTCAAAAATAAAAAATGAAACAAATGCGAAAAATGCAATGAAAAGTGAACCCTAAGGGGGGTAAGGTTGAAAACGGACAAATCAGAACAATTCATACATGGACAAATTGTCACATGAAGCATCTATGTTTATTGATAATATTAGATGCCTATACATGTAGTTTTTGTGGCGATTGGTTGACAATCGCCACAGTGCTACCAAAACAACAACAACGAAAAAAAAATTATATAGTCGTATTTGAACAATCGGTTGGATATTTCTGCAAAGGCAATTTACTCACTTCCGTTAAACCGCCATATATATATATAGTTCCATCAGTGATGCAGGCACACGATTAATAATGATAATGTTAGTGCTACTTTGATACCGGATTGGTACTAATATTTGAGATTTATCGAGAAAATATCTAAATAGAGTTAAACTATTTACATATTATCTTTCTTCATGTTTGGGCAGATAATAAATATCATCGGGCGTCTTGGGTACGCTATGCAGAGTATCATGATACTCCTGTGCCTCGTTTTATTTTTACTGTAGTCAACCGTAACCTTTTGACCTTTAACCTGATTCGGCAGGAGTTGGTTGTACTCTGAAAGTACCTCGCCAAAATAAAACGGCCAATTAACTTCTTTTGTAATTTCTGAAAAGACCTACAAGTTTAACAATCATGGTCCTTGAAAAGTGCTTATTTCGTACCTGGTCCCGTTTTCAATAACATTGCAAAATTATAGAGTGGCATAGGCTAAAACGCAAATAAATAAATAAAGTCGGCTCACGAAAACAACATGACTGTCACGAAAACAACGTTTTATTTGACAATAAATCACATGTATTCATAAGTTTTCTAATTATTTACTTAAAAGCATGTGCACAAACATATAACGATAATTTTAAAAGTATGTAATAGTGTTTTTTGTACTAATTACGCGAAATAGAAAACTTAGAGAGTGGCGTAGGCTAAAACGCATATAAATAAATAAAATCGGCTCACGAAAACAACTCGGCTGCCGCGAAAACAACTTTCTTTACGACAATAATCCCATATTACCATATTATGGTTGTTACGAAAACAACTTTTTATAGTTGTATGTCTTCATAATTTTTTAAATTAGGAACAAATGATTGATTAACATTTTTTTAGAAAAGATATTGTCCTACGAAAATGACATTTTCTCACAACGTTTTCAACTCTTACAGTGTTCTATTAGCGATCATTTTCTCACAATGTTTTCAACTCTTCACTATTTTATCATTATTTGTTGCAATATATGAATACGATCGCCACTACAGTGCCATTGGCGCTTTGATTATGTATACAGTTATATAGTATTTTCATATTGTACATGGGAGTACGATATTCGAAGTCTATTGGTGGAGCGAATTGTGGTCCGTGCCATTTATTTGGATCTGAGAAGAGACCGCTAGTGTCGCAACCTGCAACCAGAAATAAACGCGAAACGTTCCACGGTTTACCACTTTGAGAAGGGTTAAAACATATCTACGACCGCCAACCCTTACCACCGGTAGATTATTCGGGCTTGTTTTGATGAACATTCACCGTGATCGTGACATAAACACTGATTTAGTGATAGATGTGTTTGCAAGAAGAAAGAAGCGACGACTAGCCCTTCTATTTCGCGTGTAGGCTTAAATAAAGTACCTAGTATGAATGATCTGAATGTACAGTAAAACCTCGTTGGCTCGAACATGGGAAAGGTCGAACACCCTGGAAAACTCGAACTCCTCCCTCGGTCCTGGCCAAGCCCTCATAAAATTAATGTTTTTTTAACCTGAAAAACTCGAAAACCTGCTCTTTCGAATTATCGAACTAAAACAAGGTCCCTTCGGCTACATTAAAGCACAAAGTACTGATAGGTCGAACTATTAACTGTGGGCCCTTCGAGTTCATGCCTTCGAAGTTTCAATTTTGTTGAAGTGACAGTCAATGTTAGAAAGTATAAATTCCGAATGCTGCAAATGTTTTCAGGGTATTTTGTGTATATCACCTGAGCCCTGACGCAAAGAACTCTTGTGGCTTGTGGGAAACATATGTCAATGGCTTTACAAGTCGAAAACTCTTCGTCGGAACAAAAACTTAATTTACTCTGATCGATGACACTCAATTTATCCTGCAATTGCATATGAATTACTTTTAAGTAAGCATACAGCTCACTAAGCATTTGGTTTATTTAATGTTAATGACATATAAAATATAAATTATACCAATCTAGTAGTTTTCATACATTTAAAATCTTGGTAATTATAACACTAATCTGTTGATCACACCTAATCAATTAGTTGGCCCATAATAGATAGAGAATTTAGTGTATTACTCGTTCAGGATGTACGATAGGGCCGCATTATAAACAGAAGTTTCATGTCAGCCATTTTGATTTACGAAACACAATGTTATCGTTAAAAATCCCCATTCTTCCACTATTTTCCCGATTATCAGTTGTAGTAATATAAGAAATAAATATGAAATATGACACATATAAATCAAATTAAACTTTTTATAACTTAAAAATCGTATAAAACTTTGTATTTATTGCTTAATAATGACCAGACTCTACCAGTGTCCGTGTTCACGCGTATAATATTTCTATATTCACTCGAAAATGAAATAAAATAGACAAATACTTATTTATTTTTATTTATATGATACACTAGCACTTTATTTTATTCATTTCAATACAAAAACACAACAAAACAGTGATATAGTGGGATATTTGACGACCAGACTCTACCAGACTCTACCGGACTCTACCAGACTCTGTTTAGTGATACCCTTGTTTTAGTGTTTAATTTAGTTTAGTTATAAATACATGTCTCTGATTTGGGTCACAGGTTGTATGTTCAACCAATTTTTGCATCGATCTTTGACCGTCCAAAGGAGTTTTGTCAGAAGGACTGACGACTTTAGTAGGTCTGTGAAGCATTGCCATTGATCTAGTGAAACAAATTTACCACGAAGAGCATCTTAGGTCAGACAGTTGTCCTATCGACAGGAACATCCGTCTATGAATGCAAAACATTCAAATTTACAATACAGCTAGATCTTACCTACAAGAACACCAAAATGATATTGTTTGTGTTAATATATGTTACGAAAACGAGAGGGATAACAATTCTTACCTAAAACAAAGGGAATCGTAGCCGATAGGTTCTGGTTATCAGCCTTTACTGTAAACTAAAAAGTTATTGCCGTTATCTCGGAAACCAGCTTGATTTGGACGGAAGTGACGTCGGCCGGATATGAATAAATGTCGGCCATGGTTCCCTGCTTTGTCCTATGTAATTTCATTTGGATTTCATGAGCTGGGCCGTTGTATCTTTGCACCCAATTTTTTTCCATACTGAATATAGGAAATTTCCCCTTATTAAGGTTAAACCTCATAACGAGCTATGCTCGTTATTAGGAGTTTGGTGCGATATATATCGTGTTTACTACAGGCAGGGACGTGTATATATTGGCACCGGAACAGAACTTCCCCATTCCTATAACTTACGTCATTAGAGGATCGAATTGCGTCGCGCCTGAAGAGTTGATGTCAATTTCATATGCGTGCAGAGAGGAACCTAGTACACACGAGGTTTACCTGTAAAATAACATTTGGAGAAGGAATTCAGATGCAAACACTAATGGTTTGCATTCCAGTGATCTTTGTTTGTTTTATAATTAGTTTATACTTATAACAACGGCTTTTTAAGTTATCACTTATCAAGGTATTAGGTATACATGTACATAATGCAGACAGCTGTTTAATTATCCTGGCATGTCCTTTGAAAATTAGAATAAATCTGAATAGGAAATCTAAACACACACCAGGTCCAATCTCTATATCTTCACTTTGCGTTACAAACAGAAGTACATGGCAGCGAAAATTGCACCTGCTACGAAAACTACACTGTATTTGTGGACACTAGACAGAAGGTATGTTAACGTTAACTCGGTGCCCTGTCATAATTTTGTCATCAGAAAAAGACAAATACTAGCCAGTAGAATGCATCTGTAATTAGTTCTTTGCAAAATAAGCCTAGGCGAGCATAACTTTGAAATTAAAGAGCAGCAAGTTGGGAACATTTAAGTTTTCTTTTTAAATTTCATGTTTCCGTATGTTTGTACGCTAGAAAAAAACCTATATAGAAATGTCACGGACGTCTTTGTTTGTATGGTGTGCTCAATGACATGTATTTCTACGTTTCTGTGTTTCCATGTTTTTTTGTGTACAAATTAACTATATAGAAATATCACTGACGTCTATCTTTGTATGGTATGCCCAAGAAAGTGCATTCTATGTTCATTAGTGTTCAAAAAAACTATATTAAAATTGTCTAACTCTATATAATAGAGAACATATATATGTCGATACATTACGCAGAGTCCATAGTGTAGGGTTTCTCTTGGAACGGCTCATTTACATGTGGCCTTCAATCGTGCACAATAACGATAGCACACCTTTATTTGGAGTGTCAGAAGATTGTAATCAGTCCAATATGCCTTTTTTTGGAGTTATCTCTTTGTTTTATGTTTTCTTGTTCAGCAAATTATTTGAAATGAATTAATTTCAAACTTAACGTGTTGATAGTTTGTATTCAGCAGATGTACAGGTGTAAAGTGCACACTCACTATATATCTAGCATGCGTGTTCATCTCACTTGTTGTACCTTTCCGACCATTTGAATACGCCCGTTGATAGAGGGCCGTACTATGGTAACACCTACGACTTTTAGCCCATTTGTGGATGACGCTTGTCACAGTGACTTTTGTCAAACATCGGAAAGAATGTTGGCCGAGCAGGGGTTCGAACTCACACCCACTTGATTGAGGCCCGCATCGCATCCGACTGAGCTACCGGTGCTCTTCATATAAAGACAAGACCGCCCCGGTCTCCCATATATATGGAGTCGTCTTTGCGGCGTTATATCGGTTTGTTTGTGAAGTCAGTATTATAACGAGCATAGCTCGTTATGAGGTTTAACCTTAATAAGGGGAAATTTCCTATATTCAGTATGGAAAAAAATTGGGTGCAAAGATACAACGGCCCGGCTCATGGAATCCAAATGAAATTACATAGGACAAAGCAGGGAACCATGGCCGACATTTATTCATATCCGGCCGACGTCACATCCGTCCAAATCAAGCTGGTTCCCGAGATAACGGCAATAACTTTTTAGTTTACAGTAAAGGCTAATTACCAGAACCTATCGGCTACGATTCCCTTTGTTTTAGGTAAGAATTTTTATCCCTCTCGTTTTCATAACATATATTAACACAGATATCATTTTGGCTTCTTGTAGGTAAGATCTAGCTGTATTGTAAATTTGAATGTTTTGCATTCATTGACGGATGTTCCTGTCGATGGGATAACTGTCTGACCTAAGATGCTCTTCGTGGTAAATTTGTTTCACTAGTCTAGATCAATGGCAATGCTTCACTAAAGGCGTCAGTCCTTCTGACAAAACTCCTTTGGACGGTCAAAGATCGATGCAAAAATTGGTTGATCATACAACCTGTGACCCAAATCAGAGACATGTATTTATAACTAAACTAAACTTAACACTAAAACAATGTTCATGTGTGTGACAGACAACAAATATAAGATGAAAGGTGGGATATTTTGCCATTAAACTGCAAACAGTTTCTTTTAAATTCTCAATTCCTTTATTCTAGCTATCACTCTTTGTTTCGTTAGTGATCCGAAACTCCCACGCTTACTGTATGATGTAAGAAATAAATATGACCCTAAGTCCCTGTGCATAAATATCACAAAAATAG
This sequence comes from Serripes groenlandicus, assembly GCA_031761405.1. Taxonomy (NCBI): domain Eukaryota; kingdom Metazoa; phylum Mollusca; class Bivalvia; order Cardiida; family Cardiidae; genus Serripes; species Serripes groenlandicus. The sequence goes on from JASEVX010000019.1 coordinate 1,431,550, forward strand.
CACATAAGAAAGTAAATCTATTTTTAGAAGTGTTCTTCGAAGATCTCAAGTGAATATTGTTTACACATTTAATGACGTAATATCTTACGTGTCTACTGCATGGCATCCACTTCATTTTTTAGTGGTGAACACATTTGCAATGTGGACGGAATATTTAAGACTAATGGCTAATCAGTTAAAACTAACAGCTTTATAGACTAAAAGAACCCAAGAAGAAACGTCCCCAGTGTATTCAAGAGACATATCGGGTGTCCAAAAAAAGGAAGTTTGAACAAGTTTTCTTAAAGACTTGACTGGAGACACATATCCCTGGCCGAGACGGATTTATATGGGCATGCCTTGTGCTGTGTGTTCTGAACAAAATTTTAAAACATGTTTTACAAGTAATAAAAGAATGTGATAATCAAAAATGAATCTTAACATTTAATAACAAGGCACATTGCATGTCAGGACGGTAGCAAGAAATTTCGACCCCATTATCGGTTTATATAGGTGTGAATGGATGGTTTAACACACAAGTGTCATAAACAAAAGACTGATTATTGATACTTACTTACCTGTTGAGTGATTATTTAAATGATCTTGATGTGTTCTAAATAGTTAATCTGCTGCAGACGACTTTGAAAACATTTGGTGAGAAAAGGAGAATATGTACATGACCGATTGACTTCTGGCTAAGGTATAGTTATATTAATGAATTAGGAAGATTGTGAGAAAAGGAGGAATTGTCCTCTATCAAACAATACTTCAAATCTTAAGAATACTTTGAAAACTATGATATAGGATAATTTATAACAATGTTAAAACATACATCATTATTACATTAATCATTATCTAAATGTAGTGATTATACAAAAAAAGAACCATCATCCATTCACACCTATATAAACTGGGGTCTAAATTTGGGTCGACTATTCTTAGGAAATTGGGTCGAGAATTCTGGAAGCTGTCAGGACCACTGCGATGCTTTAAAAGAATCCATCCTGCAGCTAAACATCATTCAAGTAAGTATAAAAACATCTTGCAAAACAGTTAAATCTTAAGAATTGGAAAATGCACAATTGATTTTTATTCAAAAGCATTGTGAGAAGTATAATTGCATATTGTCAACATTTTGACCTTTTATCAGAATGCTTTCAAACATCATATGCTGTAAGGTCAAATGTCATCTTCATAAGATAAACACAAATGTAAGTTTCATCTGTATCATCAGTAATTATAATAATCATAATATGTCAATTAAAATGTTGATTTATCTTTGATTGTCAACAATATCTGTATAAACCCCTCAATGGCTAATTTTTCTGAACACAAGTGGGGAATTGGTCCCTTTTCAAAAGATTATAGAAGCATCTTGGCCCAAATATACTCAAATGAAAAATGTATAAAAATACCAAAATACACCGGAATCCTCAAAGTCTACCTAATTCTTAATTTTTTTTTCCAAATATCTGAATCAGAATTCAGTGAAGATTGGGATTTTCCGCACAAATTGGGTGAGAACTGGTTGTAAATCCGGAATATTGAGCGTGATTAATATAAGATTAAAGATTATTTCACAAATGTAAAAAAAGATAAGTTTAAAGTCATTGGTTTAAAATATAATAATCCAGATAAGATTGCACAGAGGTACAATCTGGTCTAAAACAAAACTGGTTGCAGAACCCAAAGCTTGGCTTTTTGACATAACTAATATACATGTATATTGATTTCAATTCTGGTCTATTTTTTAAATATTAGGCTATTTAAAAGGAAAAAGATATAAATAGTGTTTGTAATCTCATCCTTTAATTTATTATTTTATTTTATATAAAGCTGCATTTATTTGCAGTTATTGTCTGATGTCATTTATTAAAACAGCAGTCAATCATATTCTGCATCAAGTTTTATTTTAAAACAGAATGGATTTAGAACATCCCATACAATCATGGAATAACAGTTCTGATGGTGATTACTGGAGAGGAAATTCATACAAGCGGTTAGTGATATACCCCTTGGTCATTGGTACCTGTCTATACAATGAAAATATCATGCATCTTTGACTGTGGGGTAATATTCTTTCCTGCATACACATCAAAACAGTAAATGGATTGAGATCAACCTGTACAATCATGGAATCACAGCTGTTATGGCGATAATGGGAGAGGAAGCTCATATAGGCAGTTAGTGATATACCCGTTGGTCATTGGTGTCTGTCAAAACAATGAAAATTGCATGCATCTTTGACTGTGGGATATAACTTCCTGCATCAACATCAAACAAGGGAATATATTGAGAGAAACCGATTTATTGATGGAATTACAGCTGTTATGATGAGGACAGGAGAGGAACTTCAGCTGATTACATATAATACTCATGGATTCATACAAGGTAATCTTTATTAATGGATAAGTTTATCAAAATCATACCAAGCTTGTTTTATCTAATTAAATGTAGTATATAAAGGAAGTCCTGTTTTTTTATTGCACAGTTTGTGTTTTTTATGATCAGGTTTTGTGTGATGTCCTTCGGTCACACGCCATCAACAATTGCCTTGTGAACAATCTACAGGCAACATTTTACACCATCCAATATGAATGAAAGTTTATCAGAAAATCATCTCCATCAAATCTTGGCCAAGTTATAGACTGGGTCCTGTGAGGTGAAAAACTAGGTTTCACTGTCAATTTGAAGGGACATATTGAAAACACTCTGGATGCCTTATTTTAAACTTAAGCATGTTGAAATGTTTTCAGAATAACTGTTTTGATGATATCTAGGCTAAGTTTAAATATATTCGGTCATAAACTAGGTCATGTTGGGTCATAAACTAAGTCACTCCACCAAATTGAAGGAAAATCTTGTTAGTCTAGAAACCACACTTTGCCTTCAGCAGCTTGAGGCTTTGTCAGAATGTTTGTCTTGACTATATCTAGACCTAGTAAGAATAAGGGTCATGATGGGTAAAAAACTAGGTCACTAGACCAAATTGAAGGAACATTGTGTTAACACTCAGACATTTTGAATGCTGCATTTTTTATTTTAACATGTTGAAATTTTGACAGAATTGGTGTTTTGGTGAAATCTAGACTAAAATATAGGTCATGTTGGATAAAAACAACAATGAGGTCCAATGAAACATTTGAGAAAAATCTTGTAAACAGCTTTACCTCAAGGTTTGATTCAGCATCTTGAAACTTTGTAAGAATGTTTGCCTGATGATTATTGATATCTAGGCCAAGTTCAAATATTGGTCAAGTTGGGTCAAACATAAGGTCATTAGACCAAATTAAAGGAAAATCTTGTTAACACTGACAGCTGTTCTTTTAATGTTAGTATGTTGAAACTTTGGCAGAATGGGTGTTTTGAACATTGCTTTTAACCCAGAAACTATGTCACTAAGCCTAATTGAAGGAAAAACTTGTTTTCACTATTGGTTTTTTAGCTGAAAGCCGGTCGAGCTTATGTCATGGCGAATTGTCCGTTGTGCGTGCGTTAACTTTTTTCTATAAACGACTTCTCCTCCCTAACCACTTGGCCAATTTGGTTGAAACTTCATAGGAAGCATCCTCTCAATGTCCTCTCCTAAATTCCTTCAATTTCTTTTATCAATCCAGAACTCTGGTTTCTATGGCAACGAAAGAAAAAAAATAGTGAAAACTTAAAAAATCTTATTCTCCGAAAGTGTCGGGCCGATTTTCAAATAATTTTGTAGAAATGTTCCTTGGGTGACCCTCTATCAGATTCCTTCAAGAAATGTTGATTGTTAAAAAACATGGTCGCCAGGGGGCGGGCCTTTTTTTACTTATGTGGCTATAGTGAAAACTTAAAAAATCTTCTCCTCCAAAAGTGTTAGGCCGATTTTCAAATAATTTTGTAGAAATGTTCCTTGGGTGACCTTCTATCAGATTCCTTCAAGAAATGTTGATTGTTCGAAATACATGGCCGCTAGGGGGCGGGCCTTTTTTGCCTTAAGTGGCTATAGTGAAAACTTAAAAAATCTTCTCCTCCAAAAGTGTTTGGCCGATTTTCAAATAATTTTGTGGAAATGTTCCTTGGGTGACCTTCTATCAGATTCCTTCAAGAAATGTTGATTGGTCGTAAAAAAATGGCCGCCAGGGGGCGGGGCTATTTTGTCTTATATGGCTATAGTGAAAACTTAAAAAATCTTTTCCTCCGAAAGTTTCGAGCTGATTTTCAAATAATTTTGTAGGAATGTTCCTAGGGTGACCCTCTATCAGATTCCTTCAAGCCATGTTGATTGGTCAAAAACATGGCCATCAGGGGGTAGGGCTGTTTGGAGATTTAATTTTTGCCTAATAGCCGTGGAGCGATACTGGCCCTCTTGTGCCTCTTGTTTTACTTTTCTGTATTGATTATGATCATGTGATGAATTAAATGTTAATTTTTTTGAAGATTTGACTTTGCACCAACAGATAAAGTAGGAATAGTGTACAACAGCCGTCTCAGTTCCGACAACTTGAAACAGATTTCTTTATCATGGTAGTCACATACCTACAGGTTGGACCCATTATAGATGCTGTGCTCGTGATGAGGCTTTGCCTTTTTCATATTAGTATTCGATTTGATCAATCCTTCTATGGCACATATATCGCATAATAAATAATCAAAGCGCTGAAAGCTCTAATGGTATGGGGGCATATGTAAGTTGCAAATATATGGCATAGTTAATATGGACAAACATTGTTGAAACAATAAATCATCGACCTTTAAACAAACCAAACCAACTAGTTTTGAAACAACACAGATTGCCTGCCAATAACCAATACCTCATTTATCAAAGTTTGACCCTTATCTTGTATAAACAAAATAAATAACGAAGGACAAAATATTGACAAAACACTGAGCAGCGACCCTTAATTGAAATATTTCCAGTTCAGAAAACACAATATATATTAGAATCATGCTCATAAATGAAAGACAATCGAAAGCATGCTAGAGTTAAGTCTGCTGTGCAATGGACATCTGTAGCTTATTAGTTTCATATACACGAAGTATTATATTGATTTATTGAACATCTATTAAGACAATGACCAAAGAAATATATGAACAAAATGAGTTGATACCTAAAATAACAGATCAGATTGGCGTTCGAAATATTGCATCGGTCTCCTCATCCCAATGTATAAGTGTGACGACTTTGAAATGGATCTGCCAAACAGAAACAAAGGGTTGACCCCTTAATACAAACCGTAACGGACAGATGGACAGACGGATGGATGGATGAACAGACAGTAAGTCGCTCCGGACAAAGTACAAATCTTTGGGAAGCACTCATTAACGGGCAAGAGCATTTCACGGAGCGTATGTGTTGCACGCGAAAGTCATATAATAAGCGAGAACATGGAAAGAAAAAATAAACATACTCTAAACACAGCATGCTAAAGTTTTGGTAATGGTGCAATGTACATATGTTGGTTATACGTTACCTACAATCCAAGTTTGAAATGGATACAATGGAAATTAATTTAGAAAATGGCTGAACTAAATAAGGAAATATGGAGATTACTAAAATAAGCAGACCAGAGTTATATACCTAGTATTTTGCCGTTCTTCTGATCACACGGTATAAGTGTGACCACTTCGAAAGGAATCTGCCAAACAGAAGCAACGTTTTGTCCAATAAATGCAAATCATGACGGACGGACGAATGCACATTCAGGCAGACAGCCGACCGGACGCCGGATAATGCCTCCAAGCTTTACAGACAGAGACAACACACACAATATTATTAGAGAAGACTGGGTCTATGCGTCAAATCACGTCTGTGTTTAGGAAAGGGTTAACATGTTATAGTATTTGTAATGTATTTGCAGTTTAATTGAATCTCCGAAATGGCCCGTACAAGGTTAATTGACAAAAACCTATTTAGACTACATTTCTAGTTTATTTGACATCTAGGACTAGATTACATGTTGACGTGTGTATGTTGACATTAACTAACAACACTGACATTAAGGTCAATCATATGTCGGAGTGTGTTTCACTCATTGGATCTATTTTGTCTCATTAATTAATGCAAGCGGATTGTTGTTCGTGATTCGGTCGAACCAATGAAATCGTTGTAAAAGTAGATTATAACAAAAAAAACCTCAGATTTTCGCGGAGGAATTCAATAGTAATCCATGGTTGCAGCCGTTAGTCGACTTTTCGAAAGCAGGCTAGGAATGGATAGGGGCCTCTTTCCCAAAAATCGTATATCTTTATGTATTACTTACCACTTTTAGCTAAACAGCTTATTGAAAAGTGAATATATTGCCTTTCCCTTTTCAACAAAAATACAGAGTTAACTGCAAGCGTTTGGTTAAAAGAAGAAAGGCCGGTGGAGATAGATAATAATAATTGTAACATTGTGGGAAAAAATTAAATTTTGCTGAAATTCTTCAATTTCTTCTTTTCTTCTTTTCAGCTAGTGGTTTACGCTCTTGACACATACTTATATGTCGCATTACGCAGAGTCTGTAGTGTTGGTTTCCTCTTGGAACGGCTCATTTACATGTTGACTGCGTGCCTTCAAGCTCAATAGATAATTATATCTTTGATATTTCAAAAGGTACACGTTTCCCTTTCAACTTGTTAACATAGATATCTCATTTACGTTTGTCAAATGACCTTTACAATCCTTTCAGTCATGCAAGGTGAATTCCTTACATCATGACAGACTAGAAGATATGCTTTAAAAAGCTAAATTAGCTCCTATAGATATGTTGATACTGAAGATAACTGTTTGTTTCAGTTGTTCTGTTTTTTCATGTTTTGACCATTTTAACTCTTTTAACCCTTTCCCATATGCTCCATTTCTGCAACAGTGGACTTTGTAACCATCTATGTAAATCAGAAATCTCTTAACAATCTAATTAAACTTTTATATATGGAGATATTTCACATTTTCAATGGAGTATGGGAGACTATGTGAAGACAAATATATATAGTGAAAAGTATCACTGGCTAATTTCACTGGTTTAAAACATTGAGTTTCTCAATAATCCTTTGAAAGTATGTTATAAACACATCCCTTTACCCTTTCCCACAAACAGGGGCTTTCTGACAACTCTTCAGAAGATGACTTTTGAAAACATTTTTTCAATTCACTCATGAACTATTGTGTTTGTTGAAATTCTTGGTATCGTATACCGTATCTTGCTTGCTTTTCAGAATTTGTCGTTTTCAGTGGTTTTTACGAGCGCCGTACTGCTCACTCGATTTCTCTATCGAATACAAACATGTTTATGTGTGAGGCCCTCATGGAAGATTGACTTGCATACATGTACTATGTCAAATGAGTGTCCTCTATAAATAAAGCCTTTATTATTATTATTATTATTATTATACACTTGTTAAATACTCTTGTTAACAATAGGGTAGAATACAATCAAGAATTTCCCCTTTTTAAAATAGCTCAATCATACTTTGATAATACTGTATTTCGGGAAAGCATATTAGGGCATTCCCTAAAAATGGTTGCATGTATTTGAGACGAACCCCAATCTACCAGTCTATGCGGTTCTAGCAATTGCAATGTAGAGATGACCCAGTTAACACCACCCAAACATGTTATAGCCTGTATGCGGATTCTCAGACAGTTATTTGTTTCTAGCACCAACAAAAATAAGTTTCATTCGATATGTGGTATGAATTGTATGGGATCATTATTTATTATACTCCATCGAATAACAGGAATTGGCCATTGATCGATCAGGCACATAATATATTCAAGTAATTTGTGAAGACAAATTAGTACATCTCTGATGTCATAAAGGATGTTGATTCTCATGACGATAGACTAACTGAAGTCGTAAACACCTTTTTATGACTTGTAGGGAGCTAACCAGGCACTGATCTAAAAAGGCGAAAGAAAATAGGGAAGGGCAACATTATCTAGCTCAAATTAGTGTCTGACATGTATACTGTTGTGTCTGTCTTCGAAAACAGGTTATATGATGTTTTAGTTTAAACATATTTATTTCTCTATGATTTTCTGAAAGACATATTAAGTTTACCAATACCCTATTCAAAGGGTGACTTTAATACTTCCCTTTCTGGTACTGAGAAGAGTTTTAATGCATCAAATTAAACTACTACGAAACCAAATTGTGAAATGTCAAGCTGACATTATTTCCCTAAAACAAAATGAGTGTGAAAGATTTGAAATTGGAAATTAGCAAAGTCCAAGCTGAACCAAACCATCAGATGTAGTGTATCAAAGATTTTAAGGTGAGAAATCATATGGGGTTGCTAGTGTAAAGTTTGTTTGTTTGTTTGTAGTTTAACGCCGCTTTCAACAGCTTGCTAGTGTAAAGAGTACCATAAAACGTTTTTCTGGATATTTTTATCAGAATAGAATTAAAACTCTGCAGACAATGCATTCAATAATGTCCAAGAACAATTAGCGAGTGTTACTATGAGAGCAGATCGTCAAATTGGTTAATTTTGTTGAACGATCTTGATGAACATGAACATGAACTGGGTACAAGGGTAGCAGGAAACACCCAATGGGAAATACCGACAGTGTGAAAAGTCCAATGAGCCTGCCTGAGAAACCAGTGATTACCTGGGAGTTCATTAATCTACCAGTTACGCACGTGATTGACCCAGTGACATGTACAATACACATTATTTTATCATCAAAATAGACACAAGGAGCATTTATTGCGTGGAACGGAGAATGTGTCATGTTTTGGCCAGAACACTGTTGAGTAAATGAATACATTATAGAAGAAAGAAAAGCACTGCGGTGCTTTGTTGATATTGGCCGGATTTTTATATTGGGAGGTGTCAAATTGGAATCTCAAATGTGGAGCTTGGTCAATAAGGGAAATTATGAATATTGAAAAGATGCAGTACATAAGAGTTCTGAGACCCCGCCTTCTGGGACAGCAGGCATGAGATACCAAGGAATAAGACAGGAGATAGAGATAAAGAGAGAGAGAGAGGGAGAGTTACTGAGTAGTTGTCATTCGTCATTGTGAGTATTTTCCATTCGTCTTCCACCCTGTCCGGGTCATACCAAAGACTTTAAAGAATGCATATGTATAAACACACATATATACACACGCAATTGCATATGTGTATAGATATATAATGTTATATATATAACCCTGGATGCTGCATTAAGGAGACCGCATTATTTTTTCTGCATTAAGGAGACCATTTGTATATTTGTTAATATTTGGTCTACCCTTATAATTTTAACATTTTTTAGCACAGATGTAGACAGATAGTGTATATATGTGCTTAGTTTTCCTAAAAACATGTAGCCAAAAAATATACAAATCTGCTGGTCTCCTTAATATTTGTAACATAAAAACCATACTTTAAGGAGACCAATGTATATATTTCTATAATCTGAAACATGGTTTATGGAGACCGGAACATATATATTCACATATAACCCTGGACTCTGCATTAAGGAGACCGCATTATATTTACTGTATTAAGGAGACCATTTGTATATGTGTTATTACTTGGTCTATCTTTACGATTTAAACATTTTTAAGCACAGATGTAGACATGTGTATACATGAGATTTGTTTTCCTAAAAAAAGAATACACAGAATATATATAAATTGTCTTGTCTCCTAAATATTTTTAATATACAACCTACTTTAAGGAGACCAATGTATATATATTCCTATAATCTGAAACATGGTTATCGGAGACCAGTGCATACATATATAACCCTACAATCTGCATAAAGGAGACCAAATAATTACTTTTTTTTTATTACTTAGTCTGTCCTTACGATTTTAACATGTTTTAGCAAAGATGAAGGCAGATAATGTATATATATGAAATATGTTTTCCTAAAAGTTTGATTAATATCAGTCCATTGGTTTAGGAGGAGATGTCATTTGAAGATTAAAGTTCCTTTTACCACTTTTCAGATGCCACCTGGCAGCTATCTTTTCCAAGAAATCAATATGGCTGAAACAAATTATGTACAGTTTCACTAAAGGAACATTTCTGTTAGACTATCTAGAAATCAGTCGAAAACTTGAATAAGAATGAAATTTTAAATTATTGTCGTTTTGCCCCTTTTCTGATGACGTTTGGAAGCCATGTTTTTCAACCAGTCATTATGGCTTGAACACATAATGTAGAGGGTCACTCAATGACCATTTCTACCAAATTATCTTGGAATCAAACAAGTGGATTCAGAGAAGAAGAATTTTTAAGTTATAGCATTTTCTCCCTTTCTGAATCCACAACAACCAAGTACTGCATAGAATTTATATCTCTGAACAACTTTGAAAGAGGACCCCAAAAGTAACATTCCTATTAAGTTAGGCTGAAATTAGTCCAGAGGATAAGGAGATGTAATTTGAACCTAAAAGTTAATTTTACCCCTTTTCTGATGCCACCTGTATGCAATGATTTTCAACCAAGCACTCTTACACTATAGTCCAGCTTAAAAACAATATTTTAAATCTTTCTCAAATACAACAAATCTGCAGATGAAAACTATGAAAACATATTGGCAGAAACCTAAAAAATCTCCATGAATAAGGGTTAAATTATTAAATATATAAAGTTGAAAACTTTGTGGCAAAAGGAGAAATGTCTCATCATGAGCAATTTTTCCTATTGCCACAATGTTTTCAAAAGTTGTACGCTGCAAGGGCATCAGAAAGTGTCTATATTTGGGAAAGGGATAAGGGAAGCAATGTTTATATATATTTATATATTATGAAACATGGTTTATGAAGACCAGTACATATATATGAGCTGTTCCACACGAAAACCGACATTGTGGACTCTGCGTAAAGTATTGATCCGGATCAGCCTAAGCATGCCACACAGGCTAACCCAGACAGACACTTTTCGCCTCCTGGAGATTTTCTGTTTCAGGAATTCTTACTCTATACCTCTATTCCCCTGAGACGGAATGTATTGGTCCGGATTGATCTGGGTCAATACATTACGCCGAGTCCATAATGTTGGTTTTTCTCGTGGAATGGCTCATATGATATAACCCTGGACTATGCATTAAGGAGACCGCATTTTGTTTTTCTGTATTAAGGAGACCATTTGTATTCTAGTATTTTTATTACATGGTCTATCCCTATGATTTTAGAAAATTCAGCACAGATGCAGACAGGTAGTGCATTTATGATACTAGATTTCCCACTTTTCTATTATAAAGCCCTTAATGTTTTGAATACAATGAAATATATTTGAGGCCAAAGTAAATATATTCCTAAAATCTGAAACATTGTTAATGGCGACTACAATAAACAAAATTAGAACTAAAAAGTCTTCAGGAGACCGAACAGGGCCTCCATGGATATTCGGTTTTTCACCAAATTGATAAGAAGTCGGAGCCAAAGTTGTAGCCAACTTTGAAGTCAAATTTTCTGTTTTACATTGCAAAATTAATTATGCAGATTATACTTGAATGTTTTCTTAACAATGTTTTTAGCATCAAATTTGCTACTATTCACAGCTAGGTCCTCTGCTGTTATGGACTTAAACTTTTTACATAATATATTATACATGAAGTAAGTATACATGTATATGAGAAGAATAGCCTTCTGCTAAAAATATTGACTATCAGCGGTAATTGGGGTTTTAATGCATACATGTGCGAACAGTGAACCCTTAGGCAATATTATGCATCTTAAAAAGAGGGCAAAGATGGCCCTAATTTGATCACCCGAGTGATGGTATAGTAGCAAATATGTAACTTACTATCGGGGAAAATTTAATTAAGCTGGGTTGCCTAAGGAACATTTCTACCCAATTATCTTGACTGACAAGCTGATTAAGAAGAGAAGAACTTTAGAATTTTAGGCATTTGCCACTGCAACCAAAACTCAGAAAAGAACTTTGAACAATTTTTAAAAAGGATTACCAAGAAAAAAATCCTGTGAAGTTCGGTCGAAATTGGTCCTATGGATTGACACGTTTTGATGAAGGCGACCTAGGAAATTTGGTTGAAATTGGACCAGAAGTTTCAGAGAAAAAGATTTGAACAGATGACGTGTGACATACGAAGTTCAGACGGTGAGTGATCAAAAAAGATCACCTTCAGCCTTCAGCTCAGGTGATCTAAAAACCAAGATTTGTAGCCCTATTTTTTTTACACCAAATTACCTTCATTCATTCATGTTAGGGAGAGTCACAAAGACCCTTAATGGCTTGTTGCGGCTCACATATGTACTGGTATGCCCCTAAAGCTTGGATCATATTATAGTTATCACGACGTGAAACTATGTCTGTACATCTATTTTTGTAACTGAATATTATGCCACATCCTAGTGTGAATCTCTCCCCCTTCTTCATACTCCCCTCCCCAAACATATACTCACATTTCTTTGTCAATGCAATACTTTTGAATACATTAAACATTCCTTATTACATGTGAAATGAGAAACTAATGCTTAATACTTTTCAAGTTTTAATAAACGTTATTTTAAAACTATCACAGCACAAACGATCGTCATAATGACCCAAAAATCGTTCACTTCAGCAACAAACAACAATTGTAGTGGTTCAGACAGAAATAGTTAGGGCTAACAGTTTAAATGTATGGCTTTGGAATATCAAAAAAGTCTAGATTGATGAAAAAATGTTAAGTTATCAATTCCTTCTGGGGCGTTATCTTTGATCATTCAATAGTTTCTAAGATATTTTGGAAAATGCCACAAATTTAAAAAAAAAAAAAAATTGGGACATTCTGAATGAGGTATATGAAAGACTATTTTGAGAATTTAGCTCTGGTTCCAATTTTGCCTTGGGAATGGCTTGAATAATGTTGAAATTTTGCGACAATATTTGAAATTTGACTATTGGTCTGAGTGGAGAAAAGTTTTCACAAGCAGCCATGATGGAAGAGGGTCACATAAAAAACATGCAAATAAAGACATTGACTTCAAACTAGAATTAAGAACTTGACACTATCAATTGTGCAGAAGTGCAAAGTCTTCTTAAGTCTTGTTGAAGCACATTTCTATTAAAATTTGATATGGAATTTGGCAAACAAGTTTTAAATAGGACAACACAAGAACAAATCCTGTGAAACTTGGTTTAGATAGGCTCAGTGGTAAACAAAACTCATAAATTTATTTCGGTGTATTTTTCATCAATTGTTCAGTTATATCATGATAATTGACACTTTATTCATCCTTCATGGATATCTAACTAGGATTTTGGACTCTTACCAAAATTTCCCATTCAAATTTATAATTCTGGCGCTCTGACTTCCACACAACAAAGGACATTAGACTATCACAATAGGTCATCTTGAGCACTTTGTGATCTGGCATATTAACAAGAGGGCCAGAACCGCTCCAGTCATTAGGCAAAAATAAACTCACTATTGCCATAAAATGAACAACAGCTCCACCCCTGACGGCCATGTGTTTTTACCAATCAACATGCCTTGAAGGAATCTCATACAGGTTCACCAAAGGAACATTTCCACAAAA
>JASEVX010000019.1:1445176-1542676 GCA_031761405.1 Serripes groenlandicus
AACAAGCGCACCAAAGCCACATAATACGCCCGTCAGGAAGGTTATGAATGGTACTCGATGCATTCACGAACTAGACCTATCACTAAAGGAAGTTCATAATCATGAAAGGGGCATAGTTTAGGAAAGCGGTCGTAATTTGTAATAAAAATTGATTTGCAGTGATGCCTTTTAAGATACTCATTGATTGTATGATTGTAAGCATGCATTCAAAGTTAAAGCATTAAAACATACATCACTTAACAAATGTGGCAAGCTAGAGTGCAGAAAAGGATAACAAGAGGGCCATGATGGCCTTTTGATCGCTCACCTGATTTTTTTCCTTCACTTTAGCTATATAAGCCCCACCCCCTGTCGGCCATAGTTTCTGACCAATCAACTTGGCTTGAAAGAATCTGATAGAGATTCACATTAGGAACATTTCTACAATTTTTTTTGAAAATCCGGCCTGACACTTTCGGAGAAAAAGATTTATAAGTTTTCACTATAGCCAGGCCTGCTATAGCCATATAAGGAGAAATAGCACACGCCCCCCCCCACCCCTGGCAGCCATAGTTTCCGACCAATAAACTTGACTTGATTGAATCTGATAGAAGGTCATCCAAGGAACATTTCTACAAAATTATTTGAAAATCGGCCTGACACTTTCGGAGAAGAAGGATTTTTAAGTTTTCACTATAGCCATATAATGCAAAAGAGCCCCGCCCCCTGGTGGGCCATGTTTTTCGACCAATTAACATGGCTTAAAGAAATCTGATAGAGGGTTATCCAAGGAACATTTCTACACAATTATTTGAAAATCTGCTAACCAGTTTGGGAGTAGATGAATTTTGAAGGTTTTTTTCATTTCGTTGCCATGGAAACCAGAATTCTGCATGCGATCCCCAAAAATTTGAAGGAAATCTGGTGAAGTCATTGAGGGGATGCTTTCTATTAGGTTTCATCCCAATTGACCCACTGGTTACAGAGCAATTGACCCACTGGTTACAGAGGAGAAGAAGTTGACGCACGACGGACGACGCACGATGGATGACGGACAAAAGGCGATCACAATAACTCACCTCGAGCAAAGCTCAGGTGAGCTAAGAACGTATTCATTATGATTTTTGATTTAAGCCTTTGATTTCAAATGCTAGCCTTCGAAAGATAGCCGTTGCTATGCAGCTAGCAAAAAAGCTCACCTGATTTTATTTTTTTTCACTTTTCAATCAATAAACATGGCTTAAAGGAATCTGATAGAGGGTCACCCTAGGAATATTTCTACAATTTTTTTGAAAATCGGCCATATACTTTCGGAGGAGAAGATTTTTTGAGTTTTCACTAAAGCCATATAATGCAAAATAGCCCCGGCCCCTGGTGGCCATGTTTTACGACCAATCAACATGGCTTGAAGGAATTTGATAGTGGGTCACTTAAGGAACATTTCTATAAAATTATTTGAAAATTGGTCTAACACTTTAAGAGGAAAGATTTTTTAAGTTTTCACTATAGCCATATAAGACGATGGACGCTGGACAAAAGGCGATCACAATAACTCACCTTGAGCACTTCGTGCTCAGGTGAGCTAAAATTGCACAATAAGTTTTCTCCTTTTTCCACAGTGTTTTTGACAAAACAAAATAAACAATCTGTTGTCATCCGTTATTTGTGAATGGGAAAAGTCAAAACCTTTCCAACATACAAGAAATCTGAAGCAGAGGACATTGGAAACATCTAGGCAAAAAAAAAATATGGTAACAATATGTGAATTTAAAAGTCTAACTTTTAAATAGAGTTGTAAACATTATAGCTCATTATGAGCAATTTCTTTTATGTCACAATGTTTTCAAAATGTTGCCTGCTGCAGAGGCATCAGCAAACGTCTGTATGCTTGAAAGCATTAAATCAACATGTAAGACAATGGGTTAGGTTTAATAATGGAAAATATGTCACATATATATTTTATTTCTTTTTTATCATTGATTTGAGTAAAATTAAGATATGACTTCATATTGCCAATAAAACATCATAGATGCAATATACACCTTTGAAACAATATACTGTACTGATATGATGATAATGATTTAATAACACCATACATGTTCATTTATATAATATTATAAAATAATGGGTGAATGTTTGCATGAACAAATAATCTGAAGAAAGGGATAACTGTTTTCCACATACAACGAATCAGCAGCAGACAACTCGGAAAACATATTGGCAAATATATGGAAAATCTTCATAATGAAAGTATATATATATTAAATGCAGTTGAAAATATTTTGGCAAAAGGGAAAATTGCTCAACATGCTACATCTTACTTTCCAATGTTATCTGCTGCAGAGGCATCAGAAGCATTTGTTTGTTGGTAAGGGTTAATATTCTCTCTCAAAATTGTACCAACACCAGTAGTTCAAAGTTTTTGTTTCTCTTACATTGTTTCTTTTAAGACTTTCTAGATGGAAGGTATTCTTTATATAATTTAACCCTTTCTCACTTACAGACGCATTTCGACGCACCTGCGACACACGACTTTTGAGAGCGTTGTGGTAAAAGAAGAAATTACTCATTATTGCTCACAATGCCTCTGAAGCAGACAACTTTTAAAAACACTGTGGCAAATGGAGAAATTAGTCTATATATAGTTTATGAGGTATAAGATAAAAGGTGCTATTTTATAACAGGTTATCACATTACATAGTACACATAAACATCATAGTAATCACTAGATAATGTGAATCAAAAGTCTTCAGGCACTATCATATTCAAATCTATTCAATAACTTTGTTTTCTTTAAGAATTTCAACATTTTTTAACAATGTTTTCTGAAGTCGGCTGCTTCAGATATCTTGTATGTGGAAAGGGTTAACCCTTAACCACATATAGACGCTTTCAGATGCCTCTGCAGCAGAAGATTTTCAAAACATTTTCACCATTTGCCACAATGTTTTCAACTGTATCTAATAATTAAACTATCATTAATAGTGATTTTTCACATTTTTGATAAGATAGTTTCAAAGTCGGCTGCTGCAGATATCTTGTAAGTGGAAAGGGTTAAGATGGCCTCCAGAGGCCTCTGAAAGGAGGAGTAAATTGGCCTTTACTCTGACACATTTCTTTTATCAACCATTAATTTTTTTTAAAACCTTTGTTAATTGTAGGTAGCAAAAAGAGTATTCTGAATCAGACGATTATTGTGAATACCAACAAAATAGGTTATGGAGGACTAATAAGGATTGAATCCTTTCCCACATACAACAAATTTGTAGAAGACGACTTTGAATAAAATCTCTAATGTTGTAGGTATAATTACTGAAAAAATTTGAAAATATTTTGTTGCAACAGGTCAGAAATTGCCCGTTTTAAGCCATTTCTACTATTGTCACAATGTTTTCAAAAGTCATCTTTATATATAGGGAAAGTGTTAACCCTTTCTGAAGCCTCTGCAGCAGATGGCTTTTTGAAAACATAGTGACAATAGAAGAAATTGCTCAAAACTTGCAATTTCTCCTTTTGCCACAATGTTTTCCGCTTTTAGTCATGAGTTATCCATTCAATTATAGAGATTTTTCTATTTTTTGACAAAATATGTTTAAAGTCAACTGCTGGAGAATTGTTGTATGAGGAAAAGTGTTAAGGCATGATATAGCTATACCTTCTCTTAAAAAGCATCATAAATAAAAATATATAATTCTTTATAGCATTTTACCACATACAGGCAAGTTTTTACACATCTGCAGCAGATGCCTTTTTGAAAACATTATTGCAAAAGGAGGCAATTTCTCTCTTTGCAACAATGTTTTCATCTCTATTCAATAACTATCTTTCATTTCAAGAGATTTTTTTCATATTTCTGCCTGGATAATTTTAAAACAGATTGCTGCAGATATGTAGCATGTTGGAAAGATAGATAGATATATTTACAATTACAGTTAAGAACATCTTGAATTGACAAATTTACCGTTCACGCTCCGTTCCGCTCACGTTCCATCCCTCTCATAAAGCGTTCACTCATTCATAACATTTTGATTGCTTTTTTCCGTTCCGCTCAGATTGAGCGAAGTATTCATGTGATTGAATTTTTTCGTTCAGTATGATTGTTTCGTTCAGAGCGCAAAATTCTGTTCCGCTCATAAAGCATTCCAACTTTGTTCCAATCACGTTCCGCTCAGATTGTCAATTTCATGATGTTCTTAACTGTATTATGGTTTATACCTAAAAAACAGTATTAAATTTAATAAGACTAGAATACAGCTTTGTTTATTAATGTAAATGAGTTCAACTTAAAACAAGAGGGTCATGATGGCCCTGGAATTGCTCACCTTAATTATACAATGTACTGCAATGCAAAACACATCAAGACAATTATTCTGAATGCAACCTCCACAGTGTTAACAAGATTTTTCTTCATTTAGCCTAGTGATCTATATTTTTTTACCTGAAATGACCCATATTCCAACATGGACTAGATATAATCAAGACAACATTCTGACAAATTTCCAACTTGCTCGAAATAAAAATGCGGCCTCCAGAGTTCGAACAATATTATCCGTTATTGACCTTGACCCATGTTTGAACTTGACCTAGATATAATTCAGACAAACATTCTGACCAAATTTCAAGCTGCTGAAGCAAAAAAAAAAGATTTTCCTTCAATTTGGCCTAGTGACCTAGTTTTTGACCCTACATGACCCATATTCGAACTTGGCTTGTATATCATTTAGATAAACATTCTCATTCTCATTCCCAATACAAAGAATAAATGAAGTTCTGATTAACATGTGTGAACACTTAAACCTTCACTATGTGCCACAATATTTAACTTTTCATAAAGCTGGACATCCATACTGGATTAACACTCAATTATATGCCAGGGATCATATCCATCTAAATAAATTGGGAACCAGTATTTTGCTGCATAATATTAACAAATTTGCGCCAATACTTCAAGCAAAACGAAACACTTGTTTCTACTGTGGTGAGCCCAACCATACGACAGAAACATGTACACATGGCAAGAGTCTAAAATGTAACCAGTGCCAGGAATATGGACATAAACAGAATCGTTGCACAAATATATAGAATTGCGGCAAAGAAGAAAAAGCCCAGAACCATGACATTAATCATGGACAAACAGTTATATCTAATAATATTTACAGTGTTTTAGATAGTGTTTGTATAAACTGTGCCACCTATCAGTGCCAAAACTGTTGTTCTATAAATTCTTCACTTGATAGTGGTGTAACTACGGATCAAACAAATATTTCTGTAAAAGCAAAATGTTTGAACTCTTTAAAAATGTATAATACCATACCACAGCAATGCAGCGGTTCAGATATTTTAAATTCAGTAAATAAAACAAATAGTGCACCCTGTGGACAGGCAATTATTAAAAACACTAATTATGTAAATATATCTGATAACTGCTTAATTAGTTCTTCACAGGATACTGTAGATAATCAATCTAAGCAAGTGTGTCCAAACCAGGTGGCCACAATTAACATTATCTATCATATGTACATTGTGATTTTATTACTGTTTTCATGTGTATTAGCTCTATATCATGACAGGCTATTTGGTTCTAGTAATCAAGATTATGATACTTCATTCAATAATTATGGTTTCACCTCTAAAGGTTTAAAAATATGCTCCCATAATGTCAATAGATTAGAAAACAAATTGGATGAAATAAGGTATAATCTTCTACAATCAAAGAATCCCCCAGATATTCTTGGCTGTTGTGAAACTTTCTTTAGTGATATCATCCTTGATACAGATATTCGGGTGCCTGGTTACACAATGATAAGAAAAGACAGGACCACTAATAGGGGAGGTGGGTGGGCTGTATATATAAATGAAAATTTACCTTTTGAAAGAAAAGAGCAATTTGAAATTTCTAATATTGAAACAGTTTGGTTTGAAATCAGGCCTCCTTATAAAAAGTCATTTTTACTTTGTTTTGTGTATCGTAATCCAAAGTCTTCTAGCGTTTGGATTGACCAATTTGAAAAAGAAATTCAATTCGCCATAGATTACAATAATGATTTGGTACTAACTGGAGACTTTAACATGGATTTTTTATCTCCAAATAAACCTCCACAAAAATGGTTAAACATAATGGATACATATAGTCTCCAACAACTTCTAACTGAACCAACAAGAAAAACTAAAGATTCAAAGACACTGATTGACCACATTTATGTTACAAATCTTGAAAATGTATATGAATCCCATGTTGTCCAATATTCAGTTAGTGATCATTATCCAGTCTGCATCACAAGACATAGCAAGATTTCTGTTAATATAAAACACAAACATAGCGCTATTACTTACAGAAACTGTAAAAATTTACATGAAGCAGCTTTTTTACAAGATCTCAAAGATGCTCCTTTTTACAAGGTTGAGTTTGAAAATGACCCTGATGTCTGTCTACAGCAGTGGTACAATATATTTTATACCGTGTTAGATAAACATGCCCCTGTAATAACTAAACGTATTAAAAAAGACCATCAACCTAAATGGTATAACAGTGAAATATCACAGGCTAGGCACGCACGAGACAAATGTCATAGGTTAGGTATGTGGGAATATTATAAATTATGGAGAAATAAAACAAAAGTATTAACTGAAAATGCAAAACGTGAGTTCTATTCTGAGGCAATAAAAAACTCTAAAGACCCAAAGTCATTATGGAAATGTATTCATTCCTTAAGACCTTCAAACACAACATTCAGTTCAACAGTGCTTAATTCTAATGATGGTATAAAAATCACAAATCCTCATGATGTTGCAAATGAATTTAATAATTTCTTCACTTCTTGTGTAAAAAATCTTAGAAGTCAGTCCAGTGAACAATCTCCAAGTTTTCAAGAATTAAAAACATATGTTCAAAGCAAACGTCCACACGATCAGTATTTTAAGATAAAACCAGTCAATATGAATATCCTTTTTAAGGAACTAATGAATCTTGATTTAAACAAATCTTCGGGACTAGATAACATAGGCCCTAGAATTTTGCGAATAAGTGCACCTGCAATAGTTTCGTCATTAACTTATATATTCAATAGAGTCATAGATAGTGGAAAGTTTCCTCAACTTTTCAAAAATGCAAAAGTAACTCCTATACACAAAAAGGGAGATAAATCTGAGGCAACTAATTACAGACCTATATCAGTACTACCAACATTGTCTAAGTTAATTGAAAAACATATCTCCCAACAACTTTATAAGTATCTGTCAGATTTTAACCTATTACATCCATCTCAATCTGGATTTAGGCCGAATCACTCCTGTCAAACAGCACTAATAAATATAACCGACAAATGGTTACAAGAAATGAATGATGGAAACATAAACGGAGTTGTATTCTTGGATTTAAAAAAAGCTTTTGATGTTGTTGATCACAAACTCTTATGCCAAAAGCTTAATATATATGGTTGTACTCAAACTTCCCTGAAGTTGTTTGAATCATATCTTAATAATAGAACACAACAGGTAAAAGTAGGAAATGCCAAGTCTAAATCTGCCCCTATTTATCATGGAGTCCCCCAAGGTTCCATACTGGGTCCATTACTTTTCATTCTATATATTAATGATCTCCCATTACATGTAAAAAACAGTGAAACTGATATGTATGCAGATGACTCCACATTCCACACTTCAGGAAAAACTGTTGGAGAAATTCAGCAGAGATTACAAGCCGACTTAACTTCTATAAATAAATGGTGTTCAAGAAATATGATGTATATTAATACAGAAAAAACTAAGTGTATGACAATAGGAACAAGACAAAAACTATCAGTTCAAAAGGACTGCCTTACTATTACCATAAATGCAGGGATTTTGCAAAATTCTCAATGTGAGAAACTTTTAGGTGTTAAAATTGAACCTCAGTTAAATTGGTCAAGTCAAATAAACCATATATGCACTGTCATCTCATCACGCATATACCTTTTGTCAAAAATAAGAAACTATCTTCATCTTGAAGCAAGAAAATTATTTTACAGTGGATATATACTACCATTGATTGATTACTGTTGCACTGTTTGGGGTAACTGCACTAAAAATGGGCTTGACAGAATACTAAAATTACAGAAAAGAGCAGCAACAATTATTCTCAATGCAGATCCTCTTTCAGCCTCGGAGCCTTTATTTAAAGAACTAAACTGGATGCCAGTACATATAAGGATTCAGTATCATAAACTATTACTTGTCTATAAATGCTTAAATTCCCAGGCACCTGAATATTTGTCAAATAGACTTGTATACGTGGGAGATAATAACCCATACAGTATAAGGAATGTTGTAAATGGAAATTTATATGTTAAAAAATCAAAGACAGAGCTTTACAAACGTTCTTTTCATTATTCTGGGTCACTTTTATGGAACAATCTGCCTACCGATATTAGATCATCACCAAGTCTATACAGCTTCAAAAATAATCTAAAAAATTATCTTCTGAACCTTAATTGTTAGTTGGAAATAAACTGTTTGATTGACGAATGATTGTGAGTATTCAATACAGTCTGTGACTTGGCCCCACATTTCCCAGGAATTCCTTGAAATTGACTGTCTGTTTATCTCAGCAGGGTCTGTAATTATCACCCTGGTGTGAACATAAATGGCCCTTAAATTCTTCATGGTGTGTTGACTGATACACCTTTTCAGATATTAATTGGTGGCATGCATGCTGTGAAAATAGCCATGCAGACCCCTAATTGATTTCATGGTGATTTGGAGATAAGATAATAGCTCTCATCAATTATGGGGGAATTTCTGGGGCTAGGTTACAGACGAATGGAAACGTTTCTGTCATTGCATTTATAAACATTATGTGAATGCTTGTTTTATATTTTAATGTTTAATTACATTGTTGAATTTCATGTTCAATGTATGATTGTTGAGGGCCACAGGGAAGATTAGTGTAACTAACTGTGTTACCCTCATTAAATAAAGTATTATTATTATTATTATTATTATTATTATTATTAAATGTCAAGCTGCTGTAGCAAATAATGCGGCCTCTAGAATGTTAACAAGCTTTACCTTCAATTTGACCTAGTGACCTATTTTTTGACCCAACATAACCCATGATCGAACTTGACTTATATATCATCAAGAAAAACATACTGATAAAGTTTCATCAGGCTCAAGTTAATCAAAGCGCTCAAAGCGCTAATGGTATACGGGCATATGTAAGTTGAAAATATATGGCATAGATAATATGGACAAACATTGTTGAAACAATAAACAATGACCTTTAAAACAAACCAAACCAAAAATGTGTGAAGCAACATATACTGCCTGCCAATAACATATACCTTATTAATCAAAGTTTGCCCCTTTTCTTGTATAAACAAATAAATCAGGAAGGACAAAAGATTGACAAAAAACCGAGCAGCGACCCTTAATTAAAATATTTCCAGTTCAGAAATCACTAAAGATCCACAATGTATATTGTAATCGTGCTGATAAATGAAAGACAATCGAAAGCATGCTAGAGTTATGTTTCTTTTTGCACTGCACATCTGTAGCTCAGAGTTCCCTATACACTAAGTCTTAAATTGATACATTGGACATCTATTGAGACAATAACCGAAGAAATGAAAACAATGAGTTTACACCTAAAAAACCAGATCAGATTTGTGTTCAAAATATTGTATCGATCTTCTTATCCCAATGTATACGTGCGACGACTTTGAAATGGATCCGCGAAACAGAAACACAGTTTTGACCCATTAATGCAAACCGTAACGGACAGGAGATAACTAAAATAAACAGACCAGAGTTATGTACCTAGTACTTTGCCGTTCTCCTTATCACACGGTATAAATGTGACCACTTTGAAATAAATCTGCCATACAGTAACAACGTGTTGACCAATACATGCAATCCACGAAGTATTGATTACAGAAGTCGTACAAGGTTAATTTACAAAAATCTATTTAGACTACATTTCTAGTTTATTTGTCAACAGATACATCAAGGACTAGATTACACGTTGATGGACGATGAGTCTTCAATTAACGCAAATGCATTATACATTATAAATCCTGTCCCAAAATCGCTAGAAGCGCCTCAATTATAAAATAAATAATGACCTTGCAGTTATAACTAGTGTGTATGTTAACATTTTCGGCCAAATTTTTTTCCGACGTTTGACAAAAGTCAATGCGACATGCGTCATTCGTATTTCACCAATGGGCTAAGTGTATGTGGAAAAGCAGCCAGTTGCTTGGGAAGATTATTGTGTGGAGTACTGGTGTGAGAAAACAAGGAAATCATTTGTATGTGAACTGGCCGCCATGGTATAACTGAGGAAATGTTAAACAAGAGGGCCATGATGGCCCTATATCGCTCACCTGATTAAGAACGTCAATAGTTTTCAAAGTTTTATACTCTATACATATAAGGAAAACAAGCAACCCTCCCTGGTGGCCATGTTTTTCAACAGATCGGGTAAAATTTGAACATCCTTGGTAGAAAGTCACCCAAGGAACATTTGTGCCAAATAATTTTAAATCAGGCTGGTGCTTTTGGACAAGAAGATTTTTAAAGATATTACAATGCACATATAAGGAAAACAAGCCCCGCCCCAGGCGGCCAAGTTTTTCAATGGATCGGATTAATTTGAACAATCTTGGTAGAAGGTCCCCCAAGGAACATTTGTGCAAAATTATCTTTAAATCGGGCCAATACCGGTACTTTAAATTAAATGGACAAGAAGATTTTTAAAGATTTTACAATGCACATATAAGGACAAGCTCCGCCCCCTTTCGGCCATGTTTTTCAATGGATTGGAAATATTTGAACAGTCTTTGTAAAGGGTGCCCCAAGGAACATTTGTGCAAAATAATTTTCAAATCAGGCCAGTACTTTTGGACAAGACGATTTTTAAAGTTTTAACAATGCATATATAAGGAAAACCTGCTCCGCCCCCTGGCGGCCATGTTTTTCAACGGATTGGAAATATTTGAACAATCTTGGTAAAAGGTGCCCCAAGGAACATTTGTGCAAAATAATTTTTAAATCGGGCCAGTACTTTTGGACAAGGAGATTTTTAAAGTTTTAACAATGCACATATAAGGAAAACAAGCTCCGCCCCCTGGCGGCCATGTTTTTCAACGGATCGGAAATATTTGAACAATCTTGGTAGAGGGTACCCCAAGAAACATTTATGCAAAATAATTTTCAAATCGGGCCAGTACTTTTGGACAAGAAGATTTTTAAGATTTGGCAATTTTCCCCTTTTCTGATGCCGCAGCAACCAAAGTTCTACGTGGAATTAAATTCTTTGAACAACTTTGAAAGAAGACCACCTAAGGACCATTCCTGTGAAGTTATTTTGAAATCTGTCAATTGGTTTAGAAGGAGAAGTCATTTGTAGGAAATTGTTAACAGACACTGACGACGACGACGACGCAGACGACGACGCCGGACGGTGAGTGATCACAAAAGCTCACCTTGCACTTCGTGCTTAGGTGAGCTAAACAGGCGTTAACCCCAATCAATCAATGTTAACTTATCTCTAATTTGTAGATTTAATTTCTATTTCCTATTTTGAATAGTGATGAAAACATTGTGGAAAAAGATAAGCTTGCTGATTATCAGTCATCTGTTAAGGTGAGTCAAATGTGTCTCAAAGGGGCAACAGTTAAAATAATAACTGTAGACAAATGTTTTCGTTATCTAGGTTATAGAAACAAATTGATTCATGTTTCAAAGCATTGTTTGGAAAGGAGGAATTGCTCATTGTCAGCAATTGCTCCGTTTGCAAATACACTGTCAACATTCGTATGTAACTAAGTAGCTATAACGGAAACGGTTCAACCCTTTCCCGCTTACAGTCGCTTGTGTACGCATGTGCAGCAGATGGCTGCAAGATTGTTTATCGTGACTCATTTCCTCTTTTTCCACAAAGGTTTCAACTATATATTTTTCCCCGTGATGTAAGGCAACATTGCTCGTTATCATTCATCTCTAGCATGTTATTCAAAATGTGTCGAGTAAAAGAATGTCCATAGTAAAACATTCAAATATGAAAAGAATTAATTTGAAACGTTTTTGAAAGCATTGTGTGAAAAGGAGGAATTGCTAATTGTCAGCAATAGCTCCATTTTCAACAATAATTTCAATATTAGAACTGTTATAGTATCACGTAAAGGATTCCACTTCCATAGGGAGGATGTCACCATTTTCTGCTAACAGATGTCCAGCAGACGACAATCGAAAACATTGTGACAAAAGGAGAAATTTCTTATTGTAGGCAATTATACTTTTGCCACAATGGTTTCAACTCCTTTCAATAATTTTATTTACAGTGATTTGCACATTTCTCTATATAAGTCGACTGTTGTAAACTAATGGGGTCACAGCACGATCGACGTTACCTAACACCACTGACATTGAGGTCAATCATAGTTCAGAGTGTGTTTCACGCATTGGAACTATTTTGTCTCATTAAATAATGCAAGCGGATGGTTTTTCGTGATTCGTCGAACCAATGAAATCGTTGAAAAGGCAGATTATAACCAATCAAAACTCAATTTTGGTGTAGGAATTCAATTTGAGTGGACTGTGGTTGCAGCCGTAAACTGAGTATGAGATAGTGGCGAAAACGCCCCTATCCCAAAAATGCAGTATCCAGAGTGTTAACAAGATTACCCTTCAATATGGCCTAGTGACCTAGTTTTTAACCCGACATGACCCATGTTCAAACTTGACCTACATATTATAAAGACAAACACTCTGATAAAGTTTCAACATGCTCAAGTTGAAAATGTGGCCTCCAGAGTGTTAACAAGATTTCCCTTCAATTTGACCTAGTGACCTAGTTTTTGACCTCATATGGCCCAGTTTCGAACATGTCTAAGATTTGATAGAGATGAATGTTATGATAAACTTTCATGAAGATTGGATGCAAAATGTAGCCTGTAGAGTGTTAACAAGCTCAAATGTTGACGACGCACGCCGGACAAAATGTGATCACAATAGCTCACCTTGCACGAAGTGCATAGGTGAGCTATAATATATTTATATTTCCTTTCAACCCACTTATAATCATGAAGAAAAGATATGAAGAACAATTGGAAGTACAGAAAGGGCCCTTTCAAAAACGCAGACTATATTTGACACATCTTCATTGTGGCAAAAGAAGTAATTCCTCTATTCAATAATTGTACAAATATTTCCATTTATAGTAAATTCATAATTTTGCCTAGAAGTTTTCAAACTTGTCTGTCCATATGTGTTGTTTTGTATGTAGGGAGAAGCTAGGTTGAATTCTGTTGTTAATCATATGGGACAATTATCATCTGATATCTTCACTTCTCTATCTCAGGAATGTCTCGTCCTTTTTTTATGTATAATTTATAACATTCCACCAAACAATTCTATTTCAGGCCTGTATCTAACTTCTTTTGTTCAGATGGTATCAATTTCAGTTTTAGTACAGTGAACATTGTTGAATATGATACTTTATTTCAAACATGAGTGTTTTAACCCTTTCCCTCATGTAGACGCTTTCTGATGCCTCTGAAGCAGCCGACTTTTGAAATCATAGTGGCAAATGGAGAAATTGCTAATAATGAGTAATTTCTCCATTTATCACAATAATTTCAACTCTCTTCAATAATCATACTATCATTTATACAGATTTTCTATATTTTGGACATGATAATTTGATAAAAGTTGTCAGCTGCAGATTTGTTGTATGTGGGGAAGGGTTAAGGGAAAAACATCTTTTGTCAGCAAATATGCCAGTTATGATCCCAAGGCGACACATTGTCTGGTTTCAATCCCCACATCCTAGTATCAAATGATCTATCCATTGTGAATGTTAAATGAAATGATCCACTTTATCTGCCCGGTGTCAGTGATATGATGCTAGTTTTAGTCAACAGTTAAATCATTCACTGTCCATTGCACAAAACCCTGAAAATGTGAAAAATGACTAAAAACATTGCAGACACATTTTTACTCATCTCCAGCAGACAACATTTGAACTACTTATGCTAAATTTCACTTTTCTCCACAATTTTTTCAACTCAATTCAATAATTATACTTTCATTTCTAGAGAATTTCCATGGCTATCAGTTTTTAACGTAATAGTTAACCCTTTCCCTCTTACAACAATTCTGCAGCAGACGACTTTGAACATATTTGTCAAAAAATAGAAAATCTCTATAATTGAATGGATTACCTATAACTAAAAGTGGAAAATATTGTGGCAAAAGGAGAAATTGCTTGTTTTGAGCAATTTCTTCTTTTGTCACTATGTATTCAAAAAGTCGTTTGTTGCAGAGGCGTCAGAAAGCGTCTAATTGAAGGAAAGGGTTAAAGAAATATATGAAGCAAAAGAACCTGCGGAAACTGTTGCATGATGTTGCATAACAAGGTCAGTTTGGTCTATCTGAGAACGACCTTTGATATTTGAAATTCGCATCAATATTAAACTTTTAATTTCCAGATGTTAGGTACATGTTTGACTTCAGATGATTTCACAAACATCAACACCCACACACATCTGCAGCAGATGACTAATCAGGACAATCCGGTTAAAGTAGGACTTTTAAAAACATTGCAATAAAAGGTGAAATTGCTCAAAACTCTTTATCGATATAATTTTTTCAGTTTTCTACATTGATAAAATTGTTTGTCTGATGATTGAAAAGACGACAACCTTTGAAGGTAATGGGTTTTAGAGATTTTCCATATTTTTCCAAAATGGTTTATGCTACAGACTTTTTGTATAAATTTACGAAAGGGTTGTAAAACGATCTGTATGCGGTAAGTTATCAAACAATTTCTTTCATCAGATTCAATTCTACTCACCCGTTAAATAGTGAAATTAAAGGTGCTATGAGAACCAAGATGAATGCTGAAATAATACAGGAAAGTCAGATTTATGTTCCTACAAAGTTTCAACAACTGCTCTCCACAAAATACTTCATATGTGTTATAACCCTCTACCTCATAAAGACGCTTTCTGACGCCTCTGTAACAAAAGGCTTTTTGAAAACATAGTGACAAAAGAAGCAATTGCTCAAAACGAGCAATTTCTCCTTATGTCACAATGTTTTCCACTTTTAATCATAGGTTATCTATTTGATTATAGAGATTTTCCATTTTTTGACAAAATATGTTCAAAGTCATCTGCTGCAGACTTGTCACGTGAGGGAAAGGGTTAAGTTTACAGGTCTTTTTCTATAGTTCCCACGGGTCGGACTATCGGACCCGTTCCCCAAGCAAAATATACTCTTTTTTTCCCAATCTGACTAAAAAATTCCCAATCAGATGCACCTACGAAAAATCGCATACTTTTACCGCGAATCTGTCTTGAAGCCGCAAAATAAACTTCAGTTAAACTACATTCGGTATTTTTGAATGTTATCGCTGATTATATATAAACCGCACTAGATGACAGGGAATGCATGACAGCGTTGAATCCGTCTGCATGTAAATGTAAGTGAAATATTGATCGGTAACGGGATCCAAAACCATATATATAAATGTCACACAACAGTAAATATTACTGTCATAAAATACGAAAACATGATGCAAATGGAACGAAAACGATTATTGGATCCTTTTTTTCTAAAGCGTCGAGTTCATCTGCAGAAACCACTTCGTCAGAAACCGCTTTGATCGACAATCGTATTGATGATCAGGTTGGCAATGACGATGATCCAACTTCTTTTTCTTCCCCTTCTTTACAAACTGTATTAAAGCATCGTCCTGTGAAGAATGTGGTTTAGATGAAGACTTGGAGTCCTTGTGTGACACTTTCAGAAATGCCAAAGCACGCAAGCTAGCTCTGTGAAATAGACTCAAAATGGAGGTCAAAACTTTAAAATGTTTGAAACATTTGCAAGTGTTGTTAATTCTGAAAAGTTTAATTGTTCTTTATTTTCTTTAAGACAACTTTGAAACAGTTAAAACATTTACTATTCTAAGTTTTATGTCATGCTGTCAGAAATATGATACTTACTTAGGACAATTTAAAAATGTTTGTTATTATATAGTTTATGTTTCAATTGAGAGAAAATTAAAATGTATGTATAATTTAGATAAAATTTCATACAGTTAGTAAGGGATAATTATGTTTGATAGAGTTACAATGACATATTATCAATTCTTAAAGTTGCTGAACAGTGTACCAAAGTTTTCTTTAAATATTAGAATCATAATTGTTTGATAAAATAAAACTTAACATAAGAAAAGCTTTTTCTTTAACCCTTTCCCTCATATAGACGCTTTCTGACGCCTCTGCAGCAGACAGCTTTTTGAAAACATAGTGACAAAAGAAGAAATTGCACAAAACGTGCAATTTCTCCTTTTGACACAATGTTTTCCACTTTTAGTCATAGGTTATCCATTCAATTATAGAGATTTTCTATTTTTTGACAATATATGTTCAAAGTCGTCTGCTGCAGAATTGTCGTATGAGGGAAAGGGTTAAACTATGAAAATTTCCCAATTTGTCTAGGGTCTTTTTCCCCAAAATGGACAGAAAAAGGCCTGGTTTACATGAATGCTCTCCACAAAATACTTCATATGAGTTAAGTCATGGGAGAATACCTTCAATGGTTTTTAATTGTTGACAGAGGAGATCAAATTGCATACTTAACTCTTTTCCTCATACAGACGCATTTGGACGCCTCTGCAGCAGACGACTTTTGAAAACATTGTTGCAATGAGCAATTTCTCCTTTTGCCACATGTCAGGAAATACATTGGTAGATGAACTGGCAGCCGTAATATGACTGAAAGAGGCCCAAGAGGGCCAGTATCGCTCTTAATTAAGGCCATTAGGCAAAAATTGAAATCTCCAAATATCCCCGCCCACTGATGGCCATGTTTTTTGACCAATCAACATGGCTTCAAGGAATCTGATAGAGGGTCACCCTAGGAACATTTCTTCAAAATTATTTGAAATCAGCCCGACACTTTCGGAGAAGAAGATTTTTTAAGTTTTCACTATAGCCATATAAGGCAAAATAGCTCCGCCCTCTGGCGGCCATGTTTTTTGACCAATCAACATGGCTTGAAGGAATCTGATACTGGGTCTCCCAAGGAACATTTCTGCAAAATTATTTGAAAATTGGCCAAACACTTTCGGAGGAGAAGATTTTTTAAGTTTTCACTACAGCCATCCCATACAGATCAAACCCTAAATGCAAAATATTTGCAGAATATGTGCAGAATATATTCCTTTCAAACTACTATTTGCACTCTATTTGCAAATGCTTTGCGGAAAGTAGCTGCAAATACTTTGCAAATATCAATATATCTGGCAAAGGCATTGCAAACGTTAACTTAGATAACTAAAGTAGCTGCAAATACTGTGCAAATACCAACTCTGTCTGTTTATATATATGGCAAATAGTATGCAAATAGTAACTTATTAATTATATAACTGAAGTTTAGCTGCAAATACTTTGCAAGTACTAACTTAGTCTATTAATATTCTTGCAAATACATTGCAAATACTAACTTTGTCTGTAAATATTCTTGCAAAGGGTATGCAAAGGGTAACTTAGAATTTCAAACAGTGCAAGTAGTTTGCAAACACTAACGTATCCCCTGAATGATATTTTCCAAATACAAAGTTGTTGGACTTCAAATGAAATTATTACAATAGTTTTATAAATTATTGACTGATTTAACCTCTATATAACCAAAACATGTGTGCAGCTTATATAAAAGTGTGTATATAAATTCAGTATAATTTTACATAAACATGATGTTTTCAGTTGAAAATGCAAAAGCCAAAGATATGTTTGGCTAAAACATACATTCTGTAGCAGACGACTTCAAACGCATTTTGTCAAAACATAGAAAATCTCCATAATTGAATGGATAACCTGTGACAAAAAGTGGTAAACATTGTGGCAAAAGGAGAAATTGCACTTTCTTCTTTGTCACTATGTTTTCAAAAAGCTATCTGCTGCAGAGGCGTCAGAAAGCGTCTATATGAGGGAAAGGGATTGTCCCTGAAGTGTTCAGGCCCTAAATATAATTTATAAAGAAAATTGAATTCTGGTTTTATTGATGCATGAATCATAACAATCTTTTCAGGAATAAATTGACAATCGTAGTTCGAAGTTTGATTTACAGGTATTTTTCGATCCTCCTGTAGAGTGTGGGTCAGTTTAAAAATAAATGCGATCACATGATTGATTTGCATATTAATGAGATCACATGATCCAATCAGGTCAAATATATAACTTCCTGTTGATTTTTCAATCATTTTCCAGTCGCGATTATTTATGAAAATATCGGCACGGAAAGTTAAGAGCATGGTGTTCCGCATCTGGTAAGTATTTATTTTACGATTCAATACATTTGAAAACTTTAAATCAATAACTTTAATTTGATGTAAGAATAAACAAAATCCGTCCACAAACAACGATAGCATGCACATTTAAAGTTCAAAGGTCACGCTTTTCGAGCATGACTCGGAGGTCAATATACGACGCCATTTTGTCAATATTAAATCGCTGGAGAAAATACACTACAAACCCCGAAATCAGCGCTAACACACAGTCTTGATTAATATTTTGATGAATAATCAGATAATTAATATGATTTTATGAAATAAACCCGTTAATATTTGTTATTCAGCCATTATACTTAAATCCGTTAAACCCTAAACAAAGGGTCACGATTACGTAAATTTTCATAAGAAAACAATAACATTGGCGAAAATATTCGCTTACGTGCGAGTTTCTAAACAGTTTTAGAAATGAAACACATATACTCTTGTCATTGCATTGCACACTTATTTAGATGCTAGTTATTATTTAAAACGAAGCCAAACTTTTTATTTTGAAATTGCCAACAGGAATTGATTTCGGACAGTCACATTTTCGGATACGGCAAATGTAGCAATGTTGTTGTCATCATACATTTTCGTGATGGACGTGACACATTATAAATATTATGTGTATTTTCAATGATTTGACATTGTATTAATTAATAAGATGAACCCTTTCCCACATGCAAAGATATCTACCATATAACTGATTCTTTGAAAACATTGTGGAAAAGGAGGCTTTTTTCAAAACTTATTCAATAATTATATTTTCTCTTACATTAGAGATTTTTTAATCATTTGACATGATATAAAATTATAACCTTACCCACCCGTAGACACATTTGCAACCGATTTTTAAGACATTGTGGAAAAAGAGGATCTTTCTTCAAACTTAATAACTTATTGCAACATCTGCAGCAGATTTTATTTAAAACATTGTGACAAAGGGGGATTTTTTTCTGCAAACCATATTCAATTATAACACTCCTCAATAAAGAGATTTTCCTTAATTTGACCAAAATGTTTTCAAAGTCACTGATGCAGATCTGTCACATGTTGCAATGGATTTATTATTAATTGGCTATAATTGCTATAGATAAAGTATAACCTGTACTGAATTCTTGGAATGAAAATAAAAGACACACATTTACTTTTTCATTTATTTTCATAATTTTATGAATCATGTACATATTTCAGACTTATGACATGATGAATGGTTTATAATGGTATCCAGCCAACACAAGACAATTGATCATCCCTGAATCACCGCTGTCCATCCTGTAAAGATGTTCAATCCCAAAAGAATGTATCAAGAATGACATGAAGATGAAAGATGATGGTGTTATAATTTCAAACATTGAAGCATTGAATGATGATGCCATAAGGTCAAATTTGAAAGATGACAGAGGAATTTTTTCTAATGATCTTATGCTGTGTGTTATTGATTTATTTGGAGCAGATCATGCCTAGTGACAAAAGAAGAAATTGCACAAAACGTTACTCACTTTTATAGGTTATCCATTCAATTATAGAGAACTTCTATTTTTTGACAACATATGTTCAAAGTTGTCTGCTGCAGAATTGTTGTATGAGGGAAAGGGTTAAATCATATAAAATATAGAGGTTATTTATTTCATATTTTATTTATATTTTAAATGATGTTTAATTAAAATAAAGCTTAAAATGGTAAACATATATCTGGATTTATATATACCTTAATTCCCAAGTTTTTAGAATGTAATCTATTTGCAGACTGTTTGCAATCTAGTTGCAGACCGTTTGCAATCTATTTGCAGATGGTTTGCAATCTATTTGCAGACTGTTGCAATCTAGTTGCATAGTATTTGCAATCTAGTTGCAAAGTATTTGCAATCTAGTTGCATAGTATTTGCAATCTAGTTGCATAGTATTTGTAATCTAGTTACAAAGTATTTGCAATCTAGTTGCATAGTATTTGTAACCTATTTGCAGATTTTGCTGTTGAATTGGCTGCAAACATTCTGCAAAGGTTTTTTTGAATGCTTCATGTACCCTTTGCAATCTGTTTGCAGACTGTTTGCACAGATCGTTCCAAATCTACCCGTCTGCAGAATATATTCTGCAAATATTTGTAGAATATATTCTGCAAACACTTTCGCAAACAATTTGCAAAGGTTTGGAATATATTCCGCAAACACTCCCATTCGTAGGGGATATAAGGCAAAATAGCCCCGCCCTCTGGCGGCCATGTTTTTTGACCAATCAACATGGCTTGAAGGAACCTGATAGAGGGTCACCCAAGGAACATTTCTACAAAATTATTTGGAAACCGGCCAGACACATACGTTGGAGAAGTTTTTTAAAGTTTACACTATCTTTTTCTTTCGGTTGCCATGGAAACCAGAATTTTGCATGGATCCCAATAATTTGAAGCTTTTAGGAGAGGACATTGAGAGGATGCTTTCTATGAATTTTCTTTCTAATTGGCCAAGTGGTTAGGGAGGAGAAGTCGTTTGAAACAAAGAATTAACGCACATCTGCATGAAAGACAATTCGCCCTGACATAAGCTCGACTGGCTGACTGGCTTTCAGCCAGTTCAGCTAATAACGTATCCTTAGCGATTTTTTATTTAGGCCTTTGTTTTCAAATGCTAGCCTTCCAAAGATAGCAGTTGCTATGCAGCTAGCAAAAAAAACTCGTTTTAAGAACCCAAACAATTTTCTTCTCCTACAGTTATTATTGTAGAGAGCTGAAACTTCGGTTAAAGATACTTTTATTGCACCATCTGATAGAGCTATTCAAGAGCTACAAATGTGATTGACCTCTGACCTCGGGTTTCCGAGATGGTGCCGGAAGTTTGCAAAATATGAAAAGGCGAAAAAGACAAGAGGCCCATGAGGGCCTATGGTCTACTGGTATGGTTCTTTGGTCATTTTCAATCCAGAGCATGTATGTATGGTGAAGATCGGATAGTAAATGGAGGCTCTTTTATGTTCACAAGCTGTATTATAGCAATTTTTACAATTTCATGGACCATAATCCAGTCTTGCATGGGCGGATCTGGCTGATTTTCAAAAGGAACCAAGCTCTCATCAATATTTAACTACTATCTAAGTTTGGTGAAGATCAGATAGTAAATGGAGCCTCTATTGTGTTCACATGCTCAATTATAGCAATTTGGACAATTTCAAGGGCCATAATCCAGTCTTGCATGGGCGGATCTGGCTGGTTTAAGAAAGGAACTGAGCTCTCATGGATATCTAACTACTGTATAAGTTTGGTTGAGATACAATTCAAAGTGAAGACTGTATCATGTTAACAAGCTCTTTTATAGCAATTTTGACCATTTCAAGGGCCATAATCCAGTCATGCATGGGCGGATCTGGCTGGTTTTCGAAAGGAACCGAGTTCTTGTGAATATCTAACTACTGTATAAGTTTGGTTGAGATACAATCAAAAAAGAAGACTGTATCGTGTTAACAAGCTCTTTTATAGCAATTTTGACCATTTCAAGGGCCATAATCCAGTCATGCATGGGCGGATCTGGCTGGTTTTCGAAAGGAACCGAGCTCTCATGGATATCTAACTACTGTATAAGTTTAGTTGAGATACAATCAAAAGTGAAGAATGTATCGCACGCACGCACGCACGCACGACGGACAAATCGCCACGACATAAGCCCTTCTGGCCTTTGGCCAGTAGAGCTAAAAAAAACGGCTTGTTTTGATATATATGTGTTGTGTAAAGTTAGAGTTTGATGTTATTTACATAGTAACCAAGCTCTCTGTAAACTATAGAGGAAATAAGTTAATGTCGTATTGCAAGCATAACAAGAGTCCCCTACCGGACCATTGACCTCTAAGTGTGACCTTGACCTTTGAGGTATAAGTCTGTGCCTTGTGTGCCACATGTCACCTCATCATGGAGAACATGTGTGCCCAGTAACTTGGGAGTCCTATGATGCATGGTTAAGATATGAGCCGGCCAAGGTAGTCCTATAAAACAGTAATCATTTTGAACTTTGACATCTAAGTGTGACCTTGACCTTTAAGGTACAGGCCTGGGTCTTGTGCGCGACATGCCACCTAATCAGGGTGAACATGTTAACCTTGTAACTTGGGAATCATATGTTGCATGGTTGAGATTTGAGACAGACAATGTAGTCCTATCAAACAGTACTCATTGTGACCTTGACCTTTGAGGTACAGGCCTGGGTCTTGTAGGCGACACGCCACCTAAGCATGGTGAACATGTGTGCTTTGTAACTTGGGAATTCTATGATGCATGGTTGAGATGCGACCAGACAAAGTAGTCCTATCAAACAAAACTCATGTTGACCTTTGACCTCTTAGTGGGTCCTTGACATTTGAGGTACAAGCCTGGGTCTTGGGCGTGACACGCCGCCTCATCATGGTGACTGTTTGTGCTAAGTTTCAAGGAAATCCTACGATGGATGGTTAAGATGCGGGCCGGACAAGATAGTCCTTTCAAACAGTACTCATTTTGACCTCTAAGTGTGACCTTCATATTTGAGGTACAGGCCTGGGTCTTGTGCGCGACACGCCGACTCATCATGGTGAACATTTGTGCCAAGTTTCTTGGAAATCCTATGATGGATGGTTAAGATGTGGGCCGGACAAGGTAATCCTATCAAACAGTACTCATTTTGACATTTGACCTCTAAGTGTGACCTTGACATTTGAGGTACAGGCCTGGGTATTGTGCGCGACACGCCGCCTCATCATGGTGAACGTTTGTGCCAAGTTTCTTTCAAATTCTAGTATGCATGGTTAAGATGCGGGCCGGACAAGGTTAGGTGGGACTGACAGACAGACTCGACCAAACCTATAGTCCCCCAAACCGGTTTTCGACCGGTAGGGGGCTAGTTAATAAAAAGATATATATATATGTTTTGCCCAGTTCCAGGGTAAATAAACGCAGAGAAACAAAGTCCCGACAGAGTGAAGTCTGATCACTATGTATTCAGAACAAACTGCAGGTTATTGCGGATGAGCAAGCTGATATGCATTGGCCCTAATGCTGGATCATTAAACATTCTGAAATATCAAACAAATATCTAGGGGTCACAAGTTTGTGATCATAAGCATTAAAATAATCTACGTTGTCCAGTACTATTAAAATGAATTTTTAGACATCAGAAAATAGTTGCACACTTCTCAACTGACTGCTCTTACAAAGTAATGGGGAGAAAAGCACAAAAATAATAACGTCAGGAACTAAGGTAGATCACGACATTGGAAGGCTCTATGATATTATATGAACCAAAAAAATTCAATGTATTTTAATTTAATTGTGACTTTTCCTGACAAAATAGGCCCAAATGCGGTTGAGTTATGCATATTTTCAGAAACTTCAGGTTGTCTGCAAACCAGGAAAAGTGATTTTAGGTCCATGCGATCATTTCTTCCCATTAAAATAATGGCTTCATAAACAACTACTAAAACATACAATTTCAGAAAATTACTTTCTATTTATTCAATCTGAAAGTGTGCTTCTTTACTATAAAATACTGTCCAGTTTTTACTTAAAAATCATCTTTAGAGATTTTGAAAATTGCATATTTCAGTTCATATAATTATATACAATATTCAATATTATTCATACACTTTCATGACAAAATAAGACAATATATGCCATCAATATTAACGTCAAGCATCTCATCATTACAAAATACAGGCACTTCAACCTCAATATTCCAGAATTCAATGTTTGTTCATGTTTAAGGAGCCCAAACGATGGATTTTTAAAGTACACAGTGAAATGACATTATAAAATGATGCTATAGTATTTTCAAGGTTTTGCAAAAGCAGTTCAAACACTAGAATATTTTATGAAAACTGGTTGCTATAGAAACAACATTTTCAGATTTTGCAACTTGCAAAATTTAATGGCATGCATACCATATTCATTAAACTAGCAAGAGTGTCATGCAAACTAAAACAATGTTTGCCATAAATATAATTCAGAGCATGTTTCCATATGACACTGAAAAGAGTCTCATACATTATACCTATACAGCGCCTTTCCACCTACTATATTAGAGTCCGATCTTTGGCTACTTCATAATTTGAAAAAGCCATAAATGTTCACAATGTTTCAGAAAAAATATTTCTTCGGATCTCGCGGAGACTAAGTCCCTAGAACCAGAACCAATGGAAGATTTAACCCCACCCTCTGACCCATTTCCAACATCAAACTGTTCTGATTTTGATACTGAATGCACATAAATGGTTGAAAATAGTGAATATATTTAAAAGTTCTATTAGTTTTATACACTATTTTATTCAACTGTTCGGCCATAGGCCTTTCTTCATATTTTACAAATTTCACACACTAGTATGTTATGTCCATCTTGAAAGATTAACCCTGTCCCTCATACAACAATTCTGCAGCAGATGACTTTGAACATATTTTGTCAAAAAAAAAGGAAAATCTCTTTTATTGAATGGATATTAACCTATGACTTAAATTGGAAAACATTGTGGAAAAAGGAGAAATTGCTTGTTTTATCACTATGTTTACAAACAGCCATCTGCTGCAGAGGAGTCAGAAAGCATCTTTATGAGGAAAAGGGTTAGGGAAAGGGTTAAGAAAATGTTGAAAAATACAAAATATTCAAAATATGCTCTTGCTTTTTTGTTAATGTTGACCATGTGTGATTAAAGCCCCTTATCCCTTTCCCACATACAGCAAATCTACAGCAGACAACTATTGAAAATGTCTATCAAAGTTATGGAAAATTTCTATAATTGTAGGTATAAATACTGAAAAAAGGTTGAAAACATTGTGGCAAAAGGAGAAATTGGTCGTTTTGAGCAATTTCTCCTTTCGTCTCAACGTTTTTAAAAGTTGTCTGACGCCGACGCGTCGAAATGCGTCTACAGGTGTGAAAGGGTTATTGACCAAAGTTCAGTTTTGCAGGGAGTCTTCACAAAATTGAGTGGAAAGGCGCTGACTATATATAAGAATAAGGTTTTTGTTGTTGTGATAAGCCTTATGAGAAAGAAATACAATGGTAGTGTTACACTGTTTTCTACAGGAACTTCCCCTGGCACATTTTTCTTCAATTGTATAACAAAACTGTGACCCTTTATGTGAGCTTTACAAATAAAACACTTGTAAGTTGTAAGGCATGTTAATTTCTTATACAGCAAACTTATTCGCATTGCCATTCAATATAAAAACAACAAGAACATTCTTTGTCACTGTGACCTTGACCTTTGACCCAATGACCTCAAAATAAAAAGGGTTCATCTACTCGTCAGGCCCAACCTCCAAGTCAAGTTTGAGGACCATAGGTCCAGGCATTGTTATCACTTGGACAAGCTTTGGTCTACAGACGGACCGACAGACGGACGGACAATTAACCGACATGTGCAAAGCAATATACCGCTTTTCTTCGAAGGGGGCGTAATAAGAATGATTGATTGATTGATTAGGGTTTAACGCCGTTTTCAACAATTTTTCAGTCATATCATGGCGACTGTACTGGCGAGAGGGTAGAAAGAGACGACCAATGGCTAATGACTTTTATTGATACGATTAACTGCAATAAACATAAAATGTCAATCAGTATATCTTATACTAAATCATAACCTTTCAGTATTTAAAATATACATACATGTAGCAATGCATATATATGAATGAAATACATGACAGTACTATACCGTCTTAAATTTGTCTAATAATCTTTAAAGCTCTTTTAAAGATAACAAATCGTGCTTTCCCACATCGGATTACACCTATCTAATTTGGGATCCCACGATTTGTAACAAGAATCAGAAACTGTTTATCAATCACTTGACCTTAGGCCACACCAATTTGATATCTTGGTCATTTGATTTTTTTTTAAAAATTAGGGGCGAGCGAGCGCACTTTTTTTATATATTTCTTTTAATGTTTGATCTTCGGATTGTCTGTTTTAAAAACAGAGGCGATAATTTTTTCGGATCAGTTATTATAATGAAAACTTTAACTTGTTGGTATCGAGGTCTATTCATCTTACTATAAACAGTTTAACACTTATTACACTATACGTTTAACTGATTAATTAACACTTAACTATAACACTATATTTATTATTGATGTAATCCACTTGGAATATTACTTTTTATTCACATTCATTATTAAATTACTCGTTCTTATATAACAATACTCCCTTTACAACTAATATCATGCTGTTTACAACTTGAAAACCATCATTTAATCAATCCATTAAAGTTTCAAGTTACTAACTTGTCTATATTTGCAGTAAGTTGTTTAAAAGACAGACAGACATCATAAATCATGTGTAGACCAGAATTTAAGTTTAAAACCTGAAATGAAGCTCGAACCAACATCAGTGATCAACAGTTGAAGATTTTAAGCACTCGATCATTATAAGTCAAGTTAGTAAGTGAGGAATATGGGCTCAACATCAAACTAATTGCAACAGAAATGATATTATTGTTTTTTGATAGTTTGTTACCTATAACATCACTGGTAAAAAATCTACAGAGGGGAAATCGGTATATTTCTCTTATTTTATAACCCAAAAGGTAGAAAACACCAGAGATATATAAACACATATGTGTTTATAAATATGTCTCTGAAAACACCAACTGTTATCAACATTGTTTCTAAGTATCTATGCAAGGAACAAATTTAAGCGGACATTGTACCTTATATAGTTTTAACATATACATGTATATCTTAAACCCAAATGTAATCTGAATATAAAATGTACTTATAAAAATGATTTTACCAACTTTGTATCAATTTATAGACATTTGTGAGCATACTTCGAGGTATATCTTACCCCACCCACTTGTGCAAGCAGGCATACACATAACACTAAACAGTGCCATAAAGTAACTTAGATGCACAAGCAATCAATCAATTTGAGCAAAGGCTTAATTGTGCAGAAGACTTCTTCAACAAACAGGCCGACTTATGCACACCTGACGACAAATATTAACTAGAAATATCACTGAAGGTGATGAATACCCCCAGCTGGTGCCTGACAATATACAGATGTATGAGAACTTCAAGGGGCCATAACTCCAGTGCAACACGCCGACAATATGCACAACTAGGCTTGGTATCAATCATTCTTGTGAAGTTATATTGATTTCTGACCAAGGGTTGTTGTGAAATAGTGTTCACAAGAAATGTTGACGATATGCATATGTATGAGAACTCCAGAGGCCATAACTCATTGAAAAATAATTCCAGTGTAACACACCGACAATATGCACAACTAGGCTTGGTATCGATCATTCTTGTGAAGTTATATTGAATTCTGACCAAGGGTTGCTGAGAAATAGTGTTCACAAGAAATGTCGACAACAGGGCTGTACAAAAAAAAAAGTCAGCCACTTGTCCTGGACAAGTGACTTTCAGAATGCCACTTGTCCTGCTAAGATTCTCACTTGTCCCACTTTTCTGCACACCAAGTTTAACATGCGACAAATTTAAGAATTGTGTGGTATTTGGAAGCGGTTTCTTGAGTGTTTTAATTGTTATTTAGTGGTTTTTTTTCTAGTTCTGTATAAAGATAACATTAAGAGCAGACAATGTATGTGATTTAAGGGTAATGACCAATTCAAATAACATTATTGCAAAAGACCTGTAGTGCAGCATTCAGTTAAAAAAAAATGAAATATTTACAATAGATTCAAAAGCTATTGACAGAAATGTTAAACTTGAGACCACATAGTCAAATGATGCAATAGCACTTAACAAAATAATAAGGTCCCCGATTTAGGTCCCTCACCGAAACAGGGCAGTGTTTGATACGAGGGTCAGTTTTACAAAGAAAGACATATTAAATAAATTCAATTTTATTAACCAAAAGTCAAATTTATCAGGTTCAATGTAGTTATTAAATCAAAAAATATTGTCAAAAAAAATGAAAGACAACAAAACGTTAAATTTGTTTCATGTGTTGCGGTCGCTCTCATCAAAATCATCTTCTATTCACGCTACCTGATTGACTAAAGCGATATGGCTAGTTATCGAACTTGTCTGAGATATTATGCCAATACAAATTCTGACTACGGTACATTTGGTGATGATTGGACAAAGGCTTCTAAAGTTATTGAGCTGACAAGACCAATTTTAGGTAATTTCTTTAATAAAAGGGCGATAACTCTTGATTGACAAAAGCGATATGGCTAGTTTGTTTGAGATAATATTCCAATACACATTCTGATTAAATTTGGTAATGATTAGACAAAGGCTTCTTAAGTTATTGAGCTGACAAGACTAATTTTGGGTAATTTCTATAATTAAAGGGCGATAACTTTCGATTGACTAAAGCGATATGGCTAGTTATGAAACTTGTCCCGAGATATTATCCCAATACACATTCTGACCAAATTTGGGGATGATTGGACAAAGGCTTCTAAAGTTATGGAGCCGACAACATACTGGACGCCACCCACCCGCCCGCCCGTACGCCGCAGATAAAACTATAATACGATGAAAAAACGGGCGTATAAAAACAAAAACATTGCTGACAAAAGGAGCAATCTAGCTACAAAGTTTTCAACACTATATATAAATAGTTCTTCAAAATTTCCAAATATTACATACTCGAACCAGGGACCTTTGACACGAGAGGCCAACGCTTTACCTCTGCACCGCTGTCTTCCACAGTGATAGATATGTGGGAAATGGTTAAAACTTGTGCCATTAAGTCTAAATATGATTTTGTTTGTGTGCCTCATATTTGTCATAGAAACGTACAGTCTCCCCCCCCCCCTCCCTAGATCAACACTGTACAGAGGCAAGTTAACCCTTTCCCACATACAACAAATCTGCAGCAGACAACTTTGAAAGTATCTAGGAAAATTCTAAGGAAAGCTCTATAAATGTAGGTATAATTACTGAAAAGAGTTGAGAACACTGTGGCAAAAGGGGAAATTGTCATTTGCTGCAGAGGCGTCAGAAAGCGTTTTTATGTTGGAAAGGGTTAAAGATGTACAGTCGTTCTAAAGAGGTGTTGCTCCTAAGAGCTTTAAACATTCTCTGAATAGAATAATTTTTCGAGTCATCTGAAAACTGACAATTTAGGAAAACATTATGGGAAATGGAGAAATTGCTAATGGAGACCAAATGTCTTCTTTTCGTGCAATGTTTTCCACTCTATTCCCCCAAAATAACCTGACTTTTTTTAATAATACTGTTTGCGTTTTGTAAGAATATGGAGAATGTGGTTCTATAAAGAGGTTGCTATTTGCTCCACAGAGGTGACATTTTGAGAGACTACTTTGGTGAGCTTATAATTGCTATGAATGAATCTT
Source organism: Serripes groenlandicus (assembly GCA_031761405.1). Taxonomy (NCBI): domain Eukaryota; kingdom Metazoa; phylum Mollusca; class Bivalvia; order Cardiida; family Cardiidae; genus Serripes; species Serripes groenlandicus. Next base: position 1,474,758 of record JASEVX010000019.1, read on the forward strand.
GATGTAGCAGAACAGGGAGGACTCGGATGAAATTGTGAAAATTTATAGTCCATCCTATCAGAGCTCTAGATAACGCTTGTACAATCAATGTATTTCTATCTCCAACCTCCTTTGACGACCCTCAAATCCTATGTTGTTGGTATTTAAAACAAGAGGGCCATGATGGCCCTGGAATCGCTCACCTGATTTTTTTTTTCACTTTAGCTATATAAGCCCCGACCAATCAACATGGCTTAAAGGAATCTGATAGAGGGTCATCCAAGGAACATTTCTACAAAATAATTTGAAAATAAGCCTGACACTTTTGGAGGAGAAGATTTTTTAAGTTTTCACTATAGCCATATAAAGCAAAATAGCCCCGCCCAATGGCGGCCATGTTTTTTGACTAATTAACATGGCTTGAAAGAATCTGATAGTGGGTCACTTAAGGAACATTTCTACAAAATAATTTGAAAATCGGCCCAACCCTTTCGGATGAGAAGATTTTTTAAGTTTTCACTATAGCCATATAAGGTAAAATAGCCCCCCCCCTGGCGGCCTTGTTTTTTGACCAATCAACATGGCTTGAAGAAATCTGGTAGAGGGTCATCCAAGGAACATTTCTACAAAATTATTTGAAAATCTGCCAACCAGTTTTACGGGAGAAGATTTTTATTTTTTTTTTTAACTTTTGAAAATGGTGCGGGAGATTTTTTTAAATTTTCTTTTTTCAAAATAAACAGGAGCGGGAAATCCGACGCGCAAGATATCAGTTTGATGTGGCCTTAACCATTTCAACTTAAGATAATAGCAGGTTACGGTAATATTTTAACAACTGTCATAGATGACCAAGAACATTAATTAGTGATATATCTACTATGTATCTAGCTCTAAAGTCTAATGAGTAAGACTTCAGTAGTGCACTGGATCCTAATATTTAATACATTCAATATCACACTATGAGACATGTAACATGGGAGACAACTCCCCATAAACTCTAACAACACATACATGTAGCTTCCAAATTGAAATGATCAACAGATCCAATTGGTATTAAATTGTGTCATGAGTGCAATGACAGTACCCAATTTAAATTTTATACCCTCACGATTACGTGTACTCTTAATGAAGCAATTAAAGGCGTGTTTCTACGATAACAAATTTGTCAATGTATTTTTAGTCCAGATTACTTCTGCACAACATGTTCTCAAAACAAACGGTGCATATGTATTTGCATACAAAGACTAATAATCTATAATCTGTTTTCCAAATGGGGTCCAGACGATTCATATCCTCTCTGTTTCGTAACAGGAAAAACATGGCCGTTTGGTAACCGAACCGTTTCGTTACCGGAAAATGTTTGGCTGTTTGGTAACTGATACTGTTTTTACCCGAAAACAAATTGGTTGTTTCGTACCCGAAAATAAATCGGCCGTTTGGTAACCGAACCGTTTCGTACATGGAAAATTCTGGCTGTTTGGCAACTGTTGTTTTGTACCGGAAAACAAATTGGCTGTTTCATACCCGAAAATATATCGGCTGTTTCGTACCCGAAAGTGTTTTGAGCGTTTTGTAACCTATATCTTATTGACCTCCTAATATTGCTCAATATAATTTGCAACAGTGCAATATCTTTTAATAGCTAGGTGCTATCTTGAACAAGTTTTTTTTGTTTAGACAAAGAACACCTTTGATTGTCAGTCGAAAACGTAACATGATAAGCTATGGGACACACTCATTCCTCAAATCTGCTTTAAACATTGTAACCCTTTCGTTTCGTAACCTACATCTTATTGAGCTCCTTATACGTATGAAAGTGTTATAGGTTACACATACGAACACATCATATAGATAAAACAAGAGGCCCAAGAGGGCCAGTATCGCTCCATGGCCATAAGGCAAAAATAAAATCTCCAAACAGCCCTGCCCCCAGGCGACTAATTTTTTTACCAACCCCCATGGCTTAAAGGAATCTTGTAGAGTGTCACCCAAGGAATGTTTCTGCAAAATTATTTGAAAATCGGCCTGACACTTTCGGAGGACAGGATATTTTAAGTTTTCACTATAGCCATATAAGGCAAAATAGCCCCACCCCCTGGCAGGCATATTTTTCAACCAATCAACATGGCTTGAAGGAATCTGATAGAATGCGTAAGCCTAGGAAGATTTCTACAAAATTATTTGAATATCAGCCAAACACTTTCGTCGGAGAAGATTTTTTAAGTTTTCACTATAAGGCAAAATAGCCCCGCCCTCTGGTGGCCATGTTTTCGACCAATCAACATGGCTTGAAGGAATCTGATAGAGGGTCACCCAATGAACATTTCTACAAAGTTATTTGAAAATCGGCTGAACACTTTTGGAGAAGAAGATTTTAAGTTTTCACTATAGCTATATAAGGCAAAATAGCCCCGCCCCCTGGCGGCCATGTTTTTTAACCAATCAACATTTCTTGAAGAAATCTAATAAAGGGTCACCCAAGGAACATTTCTACAAAATTATTTGAAAATCGGCCTGACACTTTTGGAGGAGAAGATTTTTTAAGTTTTCTCTTTAGCCATATAGGCAAAATAGCCCCGCCCTGTGATGGCCATGTTTTTTTACCAATCAACATGCCTTGAAGGAATCTGATAGAGAGTCACCCATGGAACATTTCTACAAAATTATTTGAAAATCGGCTGAACACATTTGGAGAAGAAGATTTTTTAAGTTTTCACTATAGCTATATAACGCAAAATAGCCCCGCCCCTTGGCGGCAATGTTTTTCGCCCAATCAACATTTCTTGAAGGAATCTAATAAAGGGTCAACCAAGGAACATTTCTACAAAATTATTTGAAAATCGGCCTGACACTTTCGGAGAAGAAGATTTTTTAAGTTTTCACTATTTCTTTTCTTTTGGTTGCCATGGAAACCAGAATTATGGATGGATAAAAAAATAATTGAAGGAATTTAAGAGAGGACATTGAGAGGATGCTTCCTATGAAGTTTTAACCAAATTGGCCAAGTGGTTAGGGAGAAGAAGTGGTTTAAAGGAACATGAGGGCCATGATGGCCCTGGATCGCTCACCTTAATTATACAATGTACTTCAATGCAAAACACATCAAGACAATTATTCTGAATGCAATCTCCACAGTGTTAACAATATTTTCCTTCATTTAGCCTAGTGATCTATATTTTTTTACCTGATATGACCCATATTCCAACATGGACTAGATATCATCAAGACAACATTCTGACAAAGTTTCAACTTGCTCAAAGTAAAAATGCGGCCTCCGGAGTTTGAACAATATTTTCCTTTATTGACCTAGTTTCTGATCCAATATGACCCATATTCGAACTTGACCTAGATATAATTCAGACAAACATTCTGACCAAATTTCAAGCTGCTGAAGCACAAAGTGTTCACAAGATTTTCCTTCAATTTGATCTAGTGACCTAGTTTTTGACCCAGCGTGACCCATATTCAAACTTAGCTTACATATCATCAAGAAAAACATTCTGATAAAGTTTTATCATGCTGAAATTAAAAATGCAGTATCCAGAGTGTTAACAAGATTACCCTTCAATTGGGCCTAGTGACCTAGTTTTTAACCCGGCATGACCCATATCCGAACTTGGCCTAGATATCATTTAAAAATTGCGGCATCCAAAGTGTTAACAAGATTTTCCTTCAATTTGACCTAGTGACCTAGTTTTTGACCCGGCATGACCCATATTCGAACTTGGTTTAGATATCATTCAGCTCAACATTCTGACAAAATTTCAAGCCGCTGAAGCAAAACATGCGGCTTCTACAGAGTTAACAAGATTTCCCCTCAATTTGGCCTAGTGACCTAGTTTCCGATCCAATATGACCCATATTTGAACTTGAACTAGATATCTTAAATACAAACATTCTGACAAAATTTCAAGCTGCTGAAGCAAACAAGAGGGCCATGATGGCCCTGGAATCGCTCACCTGATTTTTTTTCTTCACTTTACCTATATAAGCCCCGCCCCATGGCAGCCATAGTTTCCGACCAATCAACTTGGCTTGAAGGAATCTGATAGAGGGTCACCCTAGGAATATTTCTACAAAATTATTTGAAAATCGGCCAGACACTTTTGGAGGAGAAGATTTTTTAAGTTTTCACTATAGCCATATAGTGCAAAATAGCCCTGCCCACTGGCGGCCATGTTTTTTGACCAATCAACATGGCTTGAAGGAATCTGAAAGTGGGTCATTCAAGGAACATTTCTACTAAATTATTTGAAAATCGTCCTGACACTTTCGGAGAAGAAGATTTTTTAAGTTTTCACTATAGCCATATAAGGCAAAATAGCCCCGCCCCCTGGCGGCCATGTTTTTCGACCAATCAACTTGGCTTGAAGGAATCTGATAGAGGGTCATTTAAGGAACATTTCTGCAAAATTATTTGAAAATCAGCCTGACACTTTCGGAGGAGAAGATTTTTTAAGTTTTCACTTTGGCCATATAAGGCAAAATAGCCCCGCCCCCTGGCGGCCATGTTTTTCGACCAATCAACATGGCTTGAAGGAATCTGATAGAAGGTCACCCAAGGAACATTTCTACACAATTATTTGGAAATCGGCCCGACACTTATGGAGGAGAAGATTTTTTAAGTTTTCACTATAGCCATAAAAGGCAAAATAGCCCCGCCCCCTGGCGGCCATGTTTTTTGACCAATCAACATGGCTTGAAGGAATCTGATAGAAAATTACTCAAGGAACATTTCTACAAAATTATTTGAAAATGGGCCTGACACTTTTGGAGGAGAAGATTTTTTAAGTTTGCACTATAGCCATATAAGGCAAAATAGCCCCACCACCCCTGGCGGCCATGTTTTTCGACCAATCAACATGGCTTGAAGGAATCTGATAGAGGGTCACCCAAGGAACATTTCTACAAAATTATTTGAAAATGGGCCTGACACTTTTGGAGGAGAAGATTTTTTAAGTTTGCACTATAGCCATATAAGGCAAAAATAGCCCCGCCCCCCCTGGCGGCCATGTTTTTCGACCAATCAACATGGCTTGAAGGAATATGATAGAGGGTCATCTAAGGAACATTTCTACAAAATTATTTGAAAATCTGCCAACCAGTTTGGGAGAAGAAGAATTTTGAAGTGTTTTCGGTTTCGTTGCCATGGAAACCAGAATTTTGCATGGATCCCAAAAATTTGAAGGAATTCTGGTGAGGTTATTGAGAGGATGCTTTCTGTGAAGTTTCATCCAAATTGACCCACTGGTTACTGAGGAGAAGAAGTTGACGCACGACGGACGCCGGACAAAAGGCGATCACAATAACTCACCTTGAGCAAAGCTCAGGTGAGCTAAAAATGCGGCATCAAAAGTGTTAACAAGATTTTCCTTCAATTTGACCTAGTGACCTAGTTTTTGACCCGGCATAACCCATATTCGAACTTGACCTAGATATTTTTAAGACAAACATTTTGACAAAATTTCAAACTGCTGAAGCAAAAATTGCAGCCTCTGGAGTGTTAACAAGATTTTCCTTCAATTTGACCTAGTGACCTACTTTTTGACCTGATGTGATCCATGTTCGAACTTGACTTACATATCATCAAGACAAACATTCTGATAAAGTTTCAACATAGTCAAGTTGAAAATGTGGCCTCCAGAGTGTTAACAAGATTTCCCTTCAATTCGACCTAGTGACCTAGTATTTGACCTCATATGGCCCAGTTTCGAACTTGTCCAAGATTTTATGGAGATGAACGTTCTGATAAACTTTCATGAAGATTGGATGCAAAATGTAGCCCGTAGAGTGTTAACAAGCTCAAATGTTGACGACGCACGACGGACGGACGCCGGACAAAATGTGATCACAATAGCTCACCTTGCACTTCGTGCATAGGTGAGCTAAAAAGTTAACGCACGCACAGACGCCCGCACGACGGACAATTCGCCATGACATAAGCTCGACCGGCTTTCAGCCAGTGGAGCTAAAAAACGAGAATTCAGTACAACCTTACTGTTTTTCACATATATCAAACCTCAACCCCATAGGACTTTTTTTTCAGCCATTTTGCTTCTATTTTACTGGACTTTTTTCATTAACTGGCGATTTTTCCTTCTTAAGAGTTTTTATTTGCTTTGTGATTTCTAGTATTTCAAAAGTGCTGTCCATTACAAGGTTGTGAGTTTGGGATGTAGATTGACGTTGATCTTAATCAAGGCTTTCTAGTATATGCTTTTCAGAATGTCCTTCAATAATATTATGATTTGGTTTGTATACCTGTTTGAAATGCTGGGCAAAAGTGTTAGCCATAGGTCATTTTCTCTGATCGCACAGTAATGTAAAACTTATAAATGCATTTTCCTTAGTTACACAATTCAACTAAAACTTTCCTACTCAACCGTTAACATGATAAAACGACCGGATAAATATAGATTTATCCATAACTGTACGTTTTAACTCTTTCAGCGGCGTCTTTCCAAAGAGCTAATGGTCCATGTTTAAAGTCCATGTTCAAGATCGGGCGACTCAATTTTTCATGTTTTAAGAGATTTGGAATATTTTGATAACTCGATGCTGTTTTCATGTGAGACAGCTCATTACGAGCTGAATGACCCAATTCTGTGTTGTTCACAAAATCTTCCTGATTGCCATTTGAGCTGAAAGGGTTAAAATATCTAAAACCTTTTGAATTTATAAACATTTTATAAATCAAAATGATAAAATGTATGCATCTTTAGAAAATTTGATTTATTCATAGCATGGTGAATTCATCACTAAAACTCGTTTCACTGAAAAGAAACTCTTTTCCCTAAAACACAAGTTAAATATGTTGGACTATGTATACACATATATATCTAAGAAATGAATGGTCACTAGAAAATTAAATCCCCAAGAAAAAGGATGAATGGATTTACTGATATGTCGAGTTTAAACCCGTTTGATAACAGCTTGCATAACTGCAGTTAGCATTCTCCACTTGAACAGAATTAGAAAAAGAGACATGGTAAGATGAGAAAAGAAAATTGTATATATTATGGTTCCCTTTGTGAACCTTTATACATGAATGAAAAGAGTTATTTATGATTATACAATGATACTCTGAATAACCATTTCCCACCTGAAGACACAATTTGGTGTACACGTTACCGCATCAGACGACATTTGAAAGGTAAAATTGCTCATAATGAGCACTTTCTCCATTTGCTACAATATTTTCAAATCCTATTAAATGATAATGTTATTATTTAAAATGAATTTTTATTGTTTTTGCAAAGACGATATTTTGAAGTCGTCTGCTGCAGAATAAATGTAAAGGAGAAACAGACCAAAAGATCTTTGAAAGTGTATTGAAATCAGAAATCGTATATAATAATGAAATGTGAAATGTTTTATGGTAGTGAAACCCACATAGCGACCATAACGGGCTGTGCTGTACGAACATCAGTGTACATAATGACTAAATATGTACTGCCACGCTATGTCATATTAATGTGCACTATATGCCCGAGACCTCTCTCTGCCTCGGTGCAGCATCGATCCCCACCGGTTTATACAGAAAACTTTAAAACTGGTGATTATTGCTGAACGATCAGAGTTTTAAGAGTTAAGGGTAAAAAGATAAATCAGATCCCTTTCCAGTTTTCTTCTTTCGTTGTGTTGGCCTTCTTTTTTAAATGTTAATATACTAAGAAGATGAATATTTCCATGAAGGTGTAATAAATTACTTCTCTATACGAAAAGGTGTTGGGTCCACATTTGTCAATCCACTTTCTCAGCTAAACCAATAGAATAGATTTCAATTATTTTCACATATATATGACAAATCAGCAGCAGACGACGTCGAATTTTTTTATTCAAAACTATGGAAATTCTCTTTAAATGAAAGTTTTTATCAGCATTTTTTTCTTTTGCCATCATTGTCAAACTTTGTCTGCTGCAGAGGCGTTAAAAAACGTCTGTATGTGGGAAGGGTTAAATCATGAAATCATAAATCTACAGAAGCTATTCGACAAGCAATATGTACCGCGGATCAAGTAACATCGCGATTAGTTTAGCGTCATATATTTTAGGACGATGGTGATATTTAACATATTTTAGACCCTTTATGCCTTGCAGATGTTTATTAATTACAGTTGTTTAATTTATGCGTCAAATGATCAGAGAATAAGGAGGGAAAAATAATTATTTGATTAATTGGGCTTAAACACTGTTTTCAACCATTTTGAAAATAGTCCAAAGATAGCGATAGCAAAACTTGTTCTCAACATAGCGAGGACTCTTTCCGGCTTGTATACGCATGTTTACGCATTTGTAGCAGACGACTTGAGAGAAACATATTGGCAAAAGAAGAAATTTCTTATTTAACATATTTTAGACCCTTTATGCCTTGCAGATGTTTATTAATTGCAGTTGTTTAATTATGCGTCAAATGATCAGAGAATAACGGGGGAAAATAATTATTTGTTTAATTGGGCTTAAACACCGTTTTCAACCATTTTGAAAATAGTCCAAAGATAGCGATAGCAAAACTTGTTCTCAACATAGCGAGGACTCTTTCCGTCTTGTATACGCATGTTTACGCATTTGTAGCAGACGACTTGAGAGAAACTTATTGGCAAAAGAAGATTTCTTATAACGAGCAATTCTCCGTTTGTCACAATGTTTACTATTCTGTTCAATTTTTATACTTATATTTTTAGAGATTTTTCCAAGATGTATGTAAAGTTCTCTGTGGCATATTTTTGCTCTGTGAAAGGGGTATTACAAGATGTATGTGATAAATTAAAATTCAAAACAATTCGGTCTTGATTATTGATAGCCTTGGATTTAAACTAAGTACGTATATTTTCCCCCTAAATAAACTTTTTGAAAGAAAAATTGTTACTTTCTCTTTTAACCCTTTCCCTCATATAGATGCTTTCTGACACCTCTGCAGCAGACATCTTTTTGAAAACATAGTTACAAAAGAATAAATTGCTCAAAACGACCAATTTCTCCTTTTGACACAATGTTTTCCACTTTTAGTCATAGGTTATCCATTCAATTATAGAGATTTTCTAGTTTTTTACAAAATATGTTCAAAGTCGTCTGCTGCAGAATTGTTGTATGAGGGAAAGGGTTAACTAAGGCCAAAAATCTTACAATACTCAATCATATGTATCTATACATGTACTTTTTTTCTAATATTTACTACATCCGAACTAATAAACGTGTCATTGCCATGAAACAATGCAAATGTATGCAAACATCTTCAGCAAAAAGAAAATTGGTGGAGCATAGCCATATGAAGAGAATGATCATGTTATCTATATAAGCAAAATAAGGTTTGAAAATGAAACATTTCGATGAGTAGCCTCTGCCTTAAACACTAAATTTGAAAATCATTTTGTTTTCAAGAGGGAATTAACTATCCCCCTAATAAGTATTAGAAGCCCAGATAAGAATAAAATGGATTAATAAGAATCTACGAAGATATATGAATGTATGCTCATTTTGTTATTTCATTGCTGATGCAGAGTGCATCCAATCAAGATATTGCAAATTGTATTGATATCTCTTAGAAATCAGACCGCACATGTGACATACTGTTGTTAATTTGACACCAATTATCTAATTAATGACATCTGCAAGCCCCTTTCTCCAACAATGTATCAATAGTTTCACAAACATGATTGAGAAGGATAAACTTTTTTGGGATATTTTTTTTAGAATGAAAAAATATAGTGTGACAAATATGAAATGAGATACCATTTTAGAGGTATTTTCACTGTGTTTATTCCCAAATAGTTACTTTATTGGTTTAAGGGCTTGATTAAACAAGTTAATGTCGTATTGCAAGCAATACAAAAGTTCTCTACCGGACGAGGACAGCACATTGTGTCTTTTGACCTCTAAGTGTGACCTTGACATTTGAGGTACAGGCCTGGGTATTTTGCGCGACACGCCACTTTATCATGGTGAACATGTGTAGCTAGTAACTTGGGAATCCTATGATGCATTGTTGAGTTGCGTGCCGGACAAGGTACAATCTTATCAAACAGTTCTCATTTTGACTTTTGACCTCTAATTGTGACCTTGCCATTTGAGGTACAGGCCTGGGTCTCGTGTACGACACCTTATGATGGTGAACATGTGTGCCTAGTAACTTGGGAATACTATGATGCATGGTTGAGATGCAGGCCAGACAAGATACAGTCCTATCAAAGAGTACTCATTTTGACCTCGTAAGTTTGACCTTGACATTTGAGGTACAGGCCAGGGTCTTGAGAGCGACACGCTGCCTCATCATAGTGAACGTTTGTTCCATATTTCATGGAAATCCTATGAGGTATGGTTGAGATGAGGGTCAGACAAGGTAGTTCTATCAAACGGTACTCATTTTGACCTTTGACATAAGTGTGACCCTGACATTTGAGGAGAACATGTGTGCCAATAACTTGGGAATCCTAAGATGCATGGTTAGGATGCGGTCCGGACAAGGGAATCCTATCAAACAGCACTCATTTTGACCTTTGACCTCTAAGTGTGACCTTAACATTTGAGGTACAGGCCTGCGTCTTGTGCGCAACACTCTGCCTTATTATGGTGAACATGTGTGCCAAGTTTCTTTGAAATCCTATGATGCATGGTTGAAATGTGGGCCGGACAAGGTACAGTCCTATCAAATAGTACTCATTTTAACCTTTGACATCTAAGTGTGACCTTGACATTTGAGGTACAGGCCTGGGTTTTGAGCATGACCTGCCGCCTCATCATGGTGAACGTTTGTGCCAAGTTTCTAAGAAATCCTATGAAGCATGGTTGAGACGCGGGCCGGACAAGGTAATCCTATCAAACAGTACTCATTTTGACCTTTGAATCTCTAAGTGTGACCTTGCTATTGGAGGTAGAGTCTGAGGCCTGGGTCTCGTGCGCAACACGCTGCCTCATCATGGCGAACATTTGTGCCAAGTTTCTTTCAAATACTATGATGCATGGTTAAGATGCGGGCTGGACAAGGTTTTGTGGGACTGACAGACAGACGGACGGACAAACGGAATCGACCAAACCTATAGTCCCCAAACCAGTCTTTGACCGGTAGGGCTAATAAGACATGATAAGCAGTTTCTTAGATTTTTGTTTAACTTTGTGGATTAAGTGACAATGAGGACTAACATTAGTAAACAGGTATGTGGAATTTAATCTTGATCTTCAAAATTTGACAAAGGAGACCTGATTCAGCATCTTCTAAATACAACATACCATTCATAAGTTAACAAAAGTTTGATTTTTAATAACATGCTGTCTGCCATCCAAATTTTCAATTACAATTTTCCGTTACGAAACAGCCGAATTTTACTTCGGGTACGAAACAAACAATTTAGATTAATTTTCGGGTACGAAACAGTAACAGTTACGAAACAGCCGAACATATTCTGGGTACGAAACGATTCGGTTACGAAGCAGCTGAAACAGCCGATTTTTATTTCGGGTAAGAAACAACCAATTTATTGAAGGGTACGAAACAGCCGAACGTTTTCTGGGTACAAAACGGTTCGGTTACGAAGCAGCTATTTTTTTCGGTTACTAAATGGACAGGTTACGAAACGACACTACTCCAAAATACATATACTAATTGAGTCATGACTGCAATGACAGTACTCTATTTTTACCCTCACGATTAAGTGTACTCTTAATGAAGCAATTATTGGCATGTTTCTAACAATGTATTTTTAGAATCCATATTACTTGTGCACATGTTCTCAAAACGAACGGTGATGCATATGTATTTGCATACAAAGACTAACAATCTACTAAAACAACATCTTTTCCAAATGACATCAGTATAGGTAAGGATGCAATAGTCAGAAATAACGGGAGAACGAAAAGCGAACTTACGTTTACACTGGGCGCCGCCATGTTTGTTGACATTTTTTGCAGACTTCAAATGTTCATAGGCTACTGTATGTCTCCGTAAATAACGATGCAAACTAACATGAAAATGCCTGCACTTAATTTTGAATAACTCTTTCTAGTTTTCAGTACAGATAACATTTTAAATGGCCACAGCGTTCTTGTCAAAGACTGCTTCTCTTTCGCACCGTTTCACGTTCACACTTCGCTCTTTGGTCCGAAAACTTTCGGCCCTTACACAGTATACCACACAACATAATTTCTAAGCAACTGGCTGTTTTTTTCACATAGACTGTCAAACAGCCCATTGGTGAAAGACGAATGACTTTTGTCAAACGTCGGAAAGAATGTTGGCCGAGCTGGGATTCGAACTCACAACCCCTGGATTGACAGCTCACGTCGCTACCGACTGAGCTACCGGGGCTCGGTAAAAATAAGAAGATATAAATAATTTCATTCAATTTAACCATTATAAATCTTATATTAATTGTTACTCTTCCATTCTTCATTTTGATCAATTCTCAGCATCATGTTATTGTATTACAGTTTATTTCTGGGAAGAGTTTTAAATTAGAAAGCAACAAAGGTCAGGCGCGTAGCTGGGTCGAAATTGAGACTACGCACTATTCTAGGGGGTCCGGGGGCATGCCCCCCCCCCCCCCCCCGGAATTTTTGTTTCGTCTATATCGCCTCAGATGACTTTTGGCGTATATATTCACAATATCTAATTGACCCTAATTAATACCGAAATGAACGGCATAAATACACGAATACCCTTAAAACATTTGCAGAATTTGGAATTTATTTTTTCTAATATTGACTGTCACTTCAACAAAGTGAACCTCGAAGACGAAGAGTCCACAGTTAATAGTTCGAACTATCGGAAGTTCGATGTATTAAATTTCGGACATAATGACGACGAAGAAGAATCTTATCCTCTAAAAATACATGTAGTAAGCTTTATCGAAATGAAAATGCAAGTAATCATTGTGACACTTTTATTGCGAAGAAAATGGAGTACTTACGCAGACAAAAGAGTACTCCACAACTTTATTCTATATTTGTATTATTCCTATCCAACAAACAGATGTTTTCTGAAGCATCTGCAGCAGATGACTTTTGAAATCATTGTGACAAAGGGATTTTTTTAGAACAAGCAAATTCTCCTTCACCACAATCCTTTCAACGCTTTTCAGAAACTATACGTTCATTTTTGGCGAGTTCCTATACATGTACATAGACGCTTTCAAAGATGTTTGCTGCAAATATGTTGTAAGTGTGAAAGGGTTCTTTCTATACATGGCCAATATAAAATGATATGTCAATTGTATACATGTATCCTTACAAGTACAATAAAACGCGCTTACAGCATATACAACGAGTGATTGCTTGATTGGGGTTAAACGCCGTTTTTAACAATTTCTCAGTCATATCAGGGCGGCCAGTTCATCTACTCATGCATTTCCTGGTTTTCTCACACCAGTACTCCACACAACAATCTTTCCATGCAATTAAAAACGAGTGAAAATACGCACTGCCTTTTAAAATCAACTAAACAAACAAGTTACGAGATGATTAATAATATTAATAATAAAGATTTGAAAATAGTCGACTGAATTGATTGATTGATTGATTGAGGTTTAACGCCGTTTTTAACACTTTCATATCACGGCGGCCAGTTAAATAACCTACTCATGTGTTTCCTCGCACCAGTACAACACACACAAATCTTCCCAAGCAACTGGCTGCTTTTCCACATAGACTCAGCCCATTGGTTAAAGACAAATGACGCATGTCGCATTGACTTTTGTCAAACGTCGGAAAGAGTGTTGGCCGAGCCGGGATTCGAACTCACAACCCCTGGATTGACAGCTCTCGTCGCTACCGACTGAGCTAGCGGGCTCGATAGTCGACTGAAAGATGACATATTATTCGTTGGAGCTACATGTGTTCTTTGAGCTTTAAATGAAGTCAAAGGAACCGTGTCTTAGTTCGAGAATTCGAGTCTTTCAGAAATTCTTTTAAGCCTACTAGCGATATAGAAGGGCCAGTCGTCGCTCCTTTCTACTTGCAAATACATCCATCACTAAGTCATTGTTTACAGTGTATGTCTCGATTACGGTGAATGTTCATCATTGTTTTTCTGTTTTTGCCACACTGTTTTCAAGTTTATTCAATAATTCATTTAGGGATGGGAACGAATATTCGAATGTTCGAAAAACGGACGAATATTCGAATACTGTTTTCGAATAAGAATATTCGTTTTCAGTTAACGATTTTTTTAAGATATAAACAAAAAATGACCAAACATTATTAGTAAATTTCTGACAGAGTTGGAGCTAATAATGATTAAGGGTGAAGTGATAAAGATTGTGTATGTATATTCCTTATACGTCGAGTCGATTTAATCCCTAGCTGGTCGGTAGAGCGGATCGAGGGGACCATTAGAGGGTAATTATTTGACAGGTAAATATGTATACCTGTTGCTTTAGACTCATGATTTATTGAGACGGGTATGTTTTTAGCTCACCTATGCACGAAGTGCAAGGTGAGCTATTGTGATAACATTTTGTCCGGCGTCCGTCCGTCGTGCGTCGTGCGTCGTGCGTCGTCAACATTTGAGCTTGTTAACACTCTACGGGCTACATTTTGCATCCAATCTTCATAAAAGTTTATCAGAACGTTCATCTCGATAAAACCTTGGACAAGTTCGAAACTGGGCCATATGAGGTCAAAAACTAGGTCACTAGGTTGAATTGAAGGGAAATCTTGTTAACACTCTGGAGGCCACATTTTCAACTTGAGCATGTTGAAACTTTATTAGAATGTTTGTCTTGATGGTATGTAGGTCATGTTCGAACATGGGTCACGTCGGGTTAAAAGGTAGGTCACTAGGTCAAATTGAAGGAAAATCTCGTTAACACTCCAGAGGCCGCAATTTTTGCTTCAGCAGTTTGAAATTTTGTCAAAATGTTTGTCTTAAAAATATCTAGGTCAAGTTTGAATATGGGTCATATTGGGTCAGAAACTAGGTCACTAGGCCAAATTGAGGCAAAATCTTGTTAACTCTGTAGAAGCCGCATGTTTTGCTTCAAGGGCTTGAAATTTGTTCAGAATGTTGAGCTGAATGATATCTAGGCCAAGTTCGAATATGGGTCATATTGGGTCAGAAACTAGGTCACTAGGCCAAATTGAAGGACAATCTTGTTAACACTTTTGATACTTCAGCAGCTTGAAATTTGGTCAGAATGTTTGTCTTAAAGATATCTAGGTCAAGTTCAAATATGGGTCATATTGGGTCAGAAACTAGGTCACTAGGCCAGATTAAAGCAAAATCTTGTTAACTCTTTAGAAGCCGCATGTTTTGCTTCAGCGGCTTGAAATTTGTTCAGAATGTTGAGCTGAATGATATCTAGGCCAAGTTCGAATATGGGTCATATTGGGTCAGAAACTAGGTCACTAGGCCAAATTGGGGCAAAATCTTGTTAACTCTGTAGAAGCCGCATGTTTTGCTTCAGCGGCTTGACATTTGTTCAGAATGTTGAGGTGAATAATATCTAGGCCAAGTTCGAATATGGGTCATACAGGGTCAAAAACTAGGTCACTAGGTCAAATTGAAGAAAATCTTGTTAACACTTTGGATGCCGCATGTTTTGCTTCAGCGGCTTGAAAGTTGGTCAGAATGTTTAGCTGAATGATATCTAGGCCAAGTTCGAATATGGGTTATGCCGGGTTAAAAAATTAGGTCACTAGGCCAAATTGAAGGGTAATATTGTTAACACTCTGGATACTGCATTTTTAATTTCAGCATGATTAAACTTTATCAGAATGTTTTTCTTGATGATATGTAGGCCAAGTTCGAATATGGGTCATGCTGGGTCAAAAACTAGGTCACTAGATCAAATTGAAGGAAACATCTTGTGAACACTTTGGATGCCGCATTGTTTGCTTCAGTAGCTTGAAATTTGGTCAGAATGTTTGTCTGAATTATATCTAGGTCAAGTTCGAATATGGGTCATATTGGATCAGAAACTAGGTCAATAAAGGAACATATTGTTCAAACTCCGGAGGTCTTGATGTGTTTTGCATTGCAGTACATTGTATAATAAAGGTGAGCGATCCAGGGCCATCATGGCCCTCTTGTTATACATATTATACATACATGATACAGTTGAGTCTTCTTTAATGTCTTTAAGATGTTTTGACCCATTGTCTTGTGTAGACATAAATAGTTCATTAATATACGATTTTCTGATGCGTTTGCACCATACGACCAGTAGAAAATAGTAAATTACCGAAGAGCTTTGATTTCTTTATTTCCCTAAATGTTTTCTGCTAATTTTAGTGAATCCTTACTAGTGTAGTCGAAGAAAATGTAACGGTTCAGTGTACAGTACATAATTCTTAATGATCGGAAATTACATGAAACAAACTCACTTTGTTATTTATTTATTTTTCATTTATACATAAACAATTATGATCAAGAAAATATATACATACAGAATTTCCCTAAGAATGCGAAATTTAAAACATTTGAGAAAAGTGTAACCTAGGATTACCCTGCAAATAGTAGTTGAAAGACCCTGCCTGCACATACGTGCAAGTTGATCTTTTGCTGCATTATCGTGTTTTTTCATTCCATTAATTGTCTCTAAGTTTGGTCAGCTCTTCTGTAAAAAATGTGGGAATTGGTCGAACTTGTTCTGCGCAGCGCTGAGATATCTTGCTCATGATCTGTTTGGCAACAATTATGACTAAGTGATTGTTAGATTTTTCATCTCTTCACTTATGCGTAAGTTATTCGTATGTTTCTAACAGTTTGAACTTAATTAAAATCAATGAAGAGACAGAACAATTTATTTTTTCTTTAAAAGCAAATAGATTAAAAGGCACAGTTTTGCATTTAATTTGTTCAACATATACCTTGACAGTTTGAACTTAATTACTTATGACTAGAAAATAATACCTTAAGAATAGGTATGGTAGATGCTGGAGCATCTGTTTGACTGGAAAAACGTTGACGTTCTTACACTTACTCTAAGACACCTTCTTCAAAGTGGACAAAAAGAGATTAGGAACTTTGTGACCGGCTAAGATAATAACGTCGACTTTGACGTCAAAACGTATGTATTTGCGACAATGATAATGTGGTTAAAGAAATCGCCATCACGATTTGAAGTGGTTTTGAATCAAATTGACGACAGAAAGCAGCGAATAGTATTACCTGCGTGCTTATATCAATTGCATACATCTGCTATGACACATAATATAACTTAATGCGAATTAAAACGAACGTCTCGCAAAAAATAGTTTAACAGTTACAAGATTAATTTTAGTTCATTTAATATTCGATCGAGAGATTTTTATCGAAAAGATATATAGTTTAGGCTCCCGTTTGTCTACCATTTGCCAACATTTCAAGACTATCTATTGAGCAGATCTTAAATCACAATGTCGTTAAACGTATATTTATATATTAATACGCATCCAGGATAATAACATGAACATTTATATGTTCATTATCATCAATTTCAATCTTTTAAGTAATCTACTCCCTTACACATAATGGTAGGTTGTATTAATGTGCTTCGCTTTAAAGATTTAAAGTAGTTTTAAAATACATTAAAACTACAATAAAATGTATTTTGATTTTCATAGTATATTAACTGTCTTGTTTACTTCAATGTTTTACTGATTTGCATTTTTGTCACGTATTTCAGATAACTTTTTAAAGAATATCATTTCACCCTTGAAAATGAATCTGCAAGTATGAAACGTCACGTCGCTGGTGACTATATTTTTAAAAGGCATTCGTGTTTCCAATGTTTTAAGTTTGTGATTCATTAACCTCCAACAAACATCTTGTCATACTTACCAAATGGACAAAGCTTGGGGGCGCGTAAGTAATTGGATGCTCCAGTAATGGAGGTAATAAGAAGACAATGTTTCTTAAATAATGTTGTAATATGTAGTTTTATGTATTGAGTAATGTCAAAGTTTAACGTATTTATATAAATTGAACATATGTTATATCAGAAAACTCATTTGAATAGATGTATATGTCTTAAATAGTGTTGTGATATAATAAACAATTAATGATATTTTATTATTTGTTATTTCAAACTCCAAAATACTTAAGTGAGGATTGTGAGATTTTTGGACGGATTGCTTAAACAATGCATTCGTCTCTCAGTGCCGACACATGATATGATTCAAATTGAATTGCACCTTTTCTTGAGAGTTGCGGGAAGTACGGAGTCAAAAGAACAGAACAGTGCGAGATGGACTTCAAAAAGTAAACATCTAGGTCCCAAGGTGCGCACTCCCCCTTTTAAATATTGCCTTTTCTATCTCTTGTTCATAACTTACATTATATTGTGCAATGCTTACATAAGGGGTAGATGGCTACGAGAACAATTTAAGTAGAACACTTTTCGATCATTCACTATTTATAATACAACTATCAATCGAACATCAGTCATCATTTATAAGTACTTGAAGTATCCATTACCGCTGAGAAGAAAGATTTGCTCGTTGAATATATATAGTAAGTTTGTTTCAAGACCAATATACCTTTATTAAATTAATATACTTTTAGGGGTATTTTGCATTGAAGATAAAACAACTCGTAGCACAACATAGCAGAAACGTACACAATGTCGTATAACGTAAAACACCGTAGCATAATACAGCTCTTAACGTAGAACAACGTGTTGAAGCATATCATAGCTTGGCATAACGCTTTACGAGGAACGTGGTAGCAACGAGGCCACAACGTAGCATAGCGCAGCACAACATGTCAGCAAACGTAACTGAACGTATCAACCGGTGAGACGCGCTATGTACACGTTCTATTACGTTTTTGCTACGTTTCTGCTTCGTTATACTACGCTGTACCACGTTCTCGCCACATTGTTGTACGTTGTGGGGAAACGTGAGCGAATTTTGAAAATGTCGAAAATTAAAAAGTCCAATTCACGTTTTGTCACATTTGATCACGTTTTAGCCACGTAGTTCTACGTTTGCTCGCGTTGTAGCCACGTTTCCCAACGTAGCTAAACGTGGTGGCCAAAACGTGACTGAGGCATAATGCTTAAAAGAAAACAATTAAATTATAACATGCATTTTAATTGTAATTAATCTGATCAATTACCGTCTATCCTTTAGATATATTGACAGTTTGAACTTATGAAAAATGTTATTCTAAATTTAGATTTCTTTTATCAAAATACATTTAAATTCCGTATCCTTACAATCAAATAAATTGATTTATATTTATATTTATAGTTCTATACCCCTTTAGGTACCCCCTAATCCCGGATAATATCATTACGATCATAACCAAAACATAGTCGACGTTTACATCATAGACAGCTATTGCAACATTTAAAAAAAAAAAAATTTAACATTGCATTACGTCTCAAAAGTATGCAGCTTTCCTCTTTATTACCTCTTTAAAATCAAATTCACATCAGCAAACAAATTGAATCGTCCGCAATTTCTTCTAACACGCGGTTAAATTGACTAGACGAAATCGGTAAAAAGAAAAGTTAACGAAATCCCTGGACAAAATTGTCTGCCCGGCAAGCCGATCCGATTTACTTCCCTTTGACCTAAATAGAATGATTTTTTTCGATAAATCGCATGATGATAACATTTCAGTTTACGAATACCTATTGCGGAATAGTGTACAAAGTTTTCGATTGATTCGGTTCAACAGTTAGGCAAATATGGCAATTACCCTTTACACTATACTGTGCCTTTAGCTCACAAATGGATACCTTTCTTGTGTTAAAATTAAATGTTTTCAGTGTTTAATTTTAGTTATAAAATATCATGCTAGATAGTAGTTTATGATGGTTTTCACTTTGTAAGAGTGTATTCAACATGTCAGTGAGTTGATTTGATATACAATTTCAATCTTTCTTATTTTTTATGAAAATTTAATGGCATGACCCTCTTTTTCTGCTTGAAAAAACAACATGTTGATGATATTTCTCAAATAAAATTCTGTTTTGGCATTATTTTGTTTCACATGGAAGCAGAACTGCTTCATGCCACTAAATAACATTGAAATAACACTGATATACATAACTGAACACCTTTATCTCTTATTTGTTATGACTATAAAAGTCAAGGGTGCGAAGTTAAAAATCCCTAAATATGCAAATATAAGCGTGCTTTGCTGTAATAACCTGGAAAGAAAAGATAGTTTCTATTCCAGCATTAACTCATTTGATAGTGAGGAGGTCTCTAGGACACATTCAATCATTGGAAACACAGACATGTGCACAAAAATTCCAATTGTTGGCAAAATAAGGGTTTCAACACAAGAATCTGGTTGATTTTTCAGAAATGACACAAGACAAGGGGTCTCGGAAAAGGTGCAAAGTGTGTACATCCAATACATTTCTACTGCTGAATGGGGCAACCCACCGCTCGCAGTCATGGAAGTTTTCCGGATGCAATGAACACGGTAGATTTTAATCAAAATGGACCTAGCGGAGTATTTTTCATTTGTTGCAGATATCCAATGGCCCTTTTTTTCCTGCCGCGCAGTCCAAAATAATGTATCTTATACTCCAACAAGAATATGCAAGACATTTTCACTTGAAAAAGGCTTCAATTTAACCTCATCAGGCCAAAGTTATATGAAACAACTGCGATTTGTGTCGAATTTGGAAATCATAAAAGGGAGGTAACTGAAATAGTGTTATGGTTCAGTCAAAATATACAGCTGTTTGGCCTTTGAACACTCTAAATGATAGACTTAGGTTAGCAAGAATTCCTTTGCATGTATATCCGTTGAAATCTATCAAGAATATGTTAAAAATAGACCAAAACCCAGCTTTTAGTAAAAATAAATTGATGTGAACAAAATGAAATTGCTCATAAATAGGAATTTATACCACTTTTTCCAAAATGTTCCCACAGGTCATTGGCTGAAGGTGCATAACATGGCATGTATGTGAGAGAAAGGTGAAGTACCTGGTCATATATGCTGCTGAATATGTGGCTTGGTTCACATCACAAGATTCCCAGGTTATTGTTTTAGCATTCTACCCCCAGTCTGACAGAGAACAATCAAAGCGCTGAAAGCTCTAATGGTATAGGGGCATATGTAAGTTGAAAATATATTGCATAGATACTATCGACAAACATTGTTGAAACAAGAAACAATGACCTTTAAAACAAACCAAACCAAAAATGTGTGAAGCAACCCATACTGCCTGCCAATAACATATACCTTATTTATCAAAGTTTGACCCTTTTCTTGTATAGACAAAATAAATCAGGAAGGACAACAGATTGACAAAATACCGAACAGCGACGCTTAATTAAAATATTTCCAGTTCAGAAATCACTAAAGATCCAAAGTGTATATTGTAATCATGCTGATAAATAAAAGACAATCAAATAAAGCATGCTAAAGTTATGTTTCTTTTTGAACTGCACATCTGTAGCTCTGCGTTCCCAATACACCAAGTCTTAAATTGATACATTGGACATCTATTGAGACAATAACCGAAGAAATGAAAACATGAGTTTACACCTAAAAAACCAGATCAGATTTGTGTTCAAAATATTGTATCGATCTCTTAATCCCAATGTATACGTGTGACGACTATGAAATGGATCCTCAAAACAGAAACAAAGTTTTGACCAATTAATGCAAATCGTAATGGTCAGACTGACGGATGGGTGAAAACAAAGACGGACAGACAGTCAGTAGCTCCGGACAAAGTACACAGCTTGGGGAAGCATTCATTAACGAACAAGGGTTTTTATTGATTGGGGTTTAACGCCGTTTTTAACAATTTCTCAGTTATATCACGGCCAGTTCACCTACTCATGCATTTCCTGGTTTTCGCACACCAGTACTCCATACAACAATCTTCCCAAGCAACTGGCTGCTTTTCCGCATAGACTTAGCCCATTGGCGGAAGACGAATGACTCATGTCGCATTGACTTTTGTCAATCGTCGGAAAGAAAGTTGGCCGAGCCGGGATTCCAACTCACAACCCCTGGATTGACAGCCCGCGTCGCTACCGACTGAGCTACCGGGGCTCGGCTAACGAACAAGGGCATTTCACGCCGGGAACGTATGTGTTGCATGCGAAAGTCATATAATAAGTGAGAACATGGAAAGACAAAAATATACAGACTCCAAACGCAGCATGCTAAAGTTATGGTAATGGTGCACTGCAAATCTGTAGGTCATACGTTACCTACAAACCAAGTTTGAAATGGATACAATGGAAATTAATTGAGACAATCGCTGAACTAAATAAGGAAAAATGGAGATAACTAAAATAAACAGACCAGAGTTATGTACCTAGTACTTTGCCGTTCTCCTGATCACACGGTATAAGTGTGACCACTTTGAAATAAATCTGCCATACAGTAACAACGTGTTGACCAATACATGCAATCCATGACGGACGGACGAATGCACATTCAGGCAGACAGCCGGCCGGACGCCGGATTATACCTCCAAGCTTTACAGACAGAGACAACTCATAAAGTATTGATTACAGAAGACTGGTTCGATGCGTCTCCGAAATGGGACTGTACAAGGTTAATTTACAAACAAAAACATTTAGACTACATTTCTAGTTTATATGTCAACATATACATCTAGGACTAGATTACACGTTGACGGACGTTGAGTCTTCAATTAACGAAAATTATAAATTATTGCAGCCTTAATCCGACTTTTCGAAAGCAGCCTAAGTATGGTATAGTGGAGAAACGCCCCTATCCCAAAAACAATACCTTCATTGATTGAAGCCCTCCATACTTGCTCTGAGCCTCTGAGTGTTTTTTTTGGCTTGGTTTTTATGTTTTCACACAGTATTTCATTGCTGACAGGTTAAATGAGCTTGTCTGAAAATTTCGTCCGCTAACGGCCAAAGTACCTAACCCAAAAGTAGCGACAATGAAAAAAAAAATTCAAATATATCTGTTGAGAAAGAAAGAGAGTGTAAGTACAGTTGAAAACATGCAATATATACGAAAACAATAGCTTATACTTTTACTTGGAAAATCGCCATTATTTTAAAAAGGAAATGGAAAAGTACCAGTAGTCGGATAAACCTGAAATCGGATACCGATTTTTGATTCGAAAAACGAATATTCGAATATCGTTTTCAGTATTTGTTCCCATCCCTAATTTAAATGTATTGTTACAATAACATCCCATTAGTTCTACTGTCCGATTCCAAAGAAAAGGAAATAAATAGGATGCTTGTTACAATCTCCTTTGAACAGTGTGGAAAAGGGGAATTTAACAGATTGGTGATTATACTAAGTACATGTATATTATCAATTAATATTATGGCAAGCGCAAGCTTTACAGAATAAACTTAATTTGTTATTTCAACATAACAACAGAAGGGAAGTAACTATTACCACACACTGGAAAGTAACGTTACGGATTAGGCGGGTTGTCACCCATGACATGTATCGTGACGATGTCTTAACCATGGACTCTCGACGTCATCATTCGGACCACTGCACTCGAAAAGTGATCTACAGATGATAACTCTTTCAGCACCGAATTCATAAAGTAGACTCTTCCATGTTCAGAATCGGGCGACACCATTATTCATGTTATACGAGTTAAGGAATGTTTAACTAATATATAAACAATACCGATTTCAGGTGAGACAGCTCGTTACGAACTGACTCCCCTGAAGCTGGTATGTTTGCAGACAACGAGGGTCATCCAGTAGGTTCAAACGACGGTTCGGTCGTTCATTCTTTCGGAGTCATTGTCTTTCACCAATGCCGAGCCCCAGTATATCAGTCGGTAGCGATGCGAGCTGTCAATGCAGAGGTTGTGAGTTCAAATCCCAGCTCGAACAACATTCTTTCCGCCGTTTGACAAAGGTCACTGCGTCATTCGTCTTTCACCAATAGGCTAACAGTCTGTGTGGAAAAGCAGCCAATTGCTTGGAACGTATGTTATGTGGAGTACTGGTGTGATAAAGCTAGGAAACACGTGAGAAGGTGATGTGGCCGCCGTGATATGAATGAAAAATTGTTAAAAAAGTCGTAAAACCCCAATCAATCGATCAATCTACCACCAATAGTATGAAGGAAGAAGGTAGGCAAGTTGCCTAGGTATAATTTTGTGTGGGAGTACTGGTACGAGAAAGCCAGGATAAACATGTTAGGTGAACTGACCACCATGACATACCGTTAAAAACGGTGTTAATTTCAATTTATTAATATATAAATAATTGGCAATATTTCCTTTTAGTTACTTTCTACATTTCGCCTTTTATTTGTCAATGCCATGTTTAATTTTGGGGACTTACACTGCTAAATATTTTGTTCTGGCTTTCGAACAACCCAGAATACCCCTAAAACACATTTATTATAGCTGAACTAATGTTGTTAACGGCGTCAAACGCAGCTATATACAGCAAACGCCGAGTCTTACTAGGACCTTCGATTTTGGTCTGTTTATACTGAATCACTAGATGAAACTTCTGATGAAAGGCATGAAGTGTAGTCACAACAGACAAGTAACAAGACCAATTTATGTATAAGAAGGGTGGTTTACAGGCTTGTGGCGTGCTCATTTTTGGGGTAGGGGCGTTTCGCGCCTATCCCATACTCAGGCTGCTTTCGAAAAGTCCGATTACGGCTGCAACCACAGTCCACTCAAATTGAATTCCTACGCCAAAATTGGTTATAATTTGCCTTTTCAACGATTTCATTGGTTCGACCGAATCACGAAAAACCCTCCGTTTGCATCCATTAATGAGACAAAATAGTTCCAACGCGTGAAACACACTCTGAACTATGATTGACCTCAATGTCAGTGGTGTTAGGTAACGTCGATCGTGCTGTGACCCCGTTAGTTTACAACAGTCGATTTATATAGAGAAATGTGCAAATCACTGTAAATAAAATTATTGAAAGGAGTTGAAACCATTGTGGCAAAAGAAGAAATTGCCTACGATAAGAAATTTCTCCTTTTGTCACAATGTTTTCGATTGTCGTCTGCTGCACATCTGTAAGCGGAAAAATGGTTACAACCTCCCCGTGGAAGCGGAATCCTTTACGTGATACTATAACAGTTCTAATATTGAAAATATTGTTGAAAATGGAGCTATTGCTGACAATGAGCAATTCCTCCTTTTCACACAATGCTTTCAAACACGTTCAAATTAATTATTTTCATATATATGAACGTTTTACTATGGACATTCTTTTACTCGACACATTTTGAATAACATGCTAGAGATGAATGATAACGAGCAATGTTGCCTTACATCAAGGAAAAAATATATAGTTGAAACCTTTGTGGAAAAAGAGGATATGAGTCACGATAAACAATTTTGCAGCCATCTGCTGCACATGCGTAAACAAGCGACTGTAAGCGGGAAAGGGTTGAACCGTTTCCGTTATAGCTACTTGGTTACATACGAATGTTGAAAGTGTATTTGCAAACGGAGCAATTGCTGACAATGAGCAATGCCTCCTTTCCAAACAATGCTTTGAAACATGAATCAATTTTTTTCTATAACCTAGATAACGAAAACATTTGTCTTCAGTTATTATTTTAACCGTTGCCCCTTTTAGACACATTTGACTCACCTTAACAGATGAATGATAATCAGCAAATTTGTCTTTTTCCACAATGTGTTCATCACTATTCAAAATAGGAAATAGAAATTAAATCTACAAATTAAAGATAAATTAATTTCAACATTGATTGACATGGGATTAACGCCTTTTTTAACATTTTCTCAGTAATACCACGGCAGCCAGTTCACCTACAAATGTATTTCCTGGTTTTCTCACACCAGTACTCCACACAACAATCTTCTCAAGCAACTGGCTGCTTTTCCACATAGACTTAGCCCATTCGTGAAAGACGAATGACGCATGTCGCATTGACTTTTGTCAAACGTCGGAAAGAAATTTGGCCGAAAATATCAACATACACACGAGTTATAACCGCAAGGTCATTATTTATTTTATAATTGAGGCGCTTCTAGCGATTTTGGGACAGGATTTATAATGTATATGCATTTGCGTTAATTGAAGACTCAACGTCCGTCAACGTGTAATCTAGTCCTTGATGTATCTGTTGACAAATAAACTAGAAATGTAGTCTAAATAGGTTTTTGTAAATTAACCTTGTACGACTTCTGTAATCAATACTTCATGGATTGCATGTATTGGTCAACACGTTGTTACTGTATGGCAGATTTATTTCAAAGTGGTCACACTTATACCGTGTGATCAGGAGAACGGCAAAGTACTGGTACATAACTCTGGTCTGTTTATTTTAGTTATCTCCATTTTTCCTTATTTAGTTCAGCGATTGTCTCAATTAATTTCCATTGTATCCATTTCAAACTTGGTTTGTAGGTAACTTATGACCTACAGATTTGCAGTGCACCATTACTATAACTTAAGCATGCTGCGTTTGGAGTGTGTATATTTTTGTCTTTCAATGTTCTCACTTATTATATGACTTTCGCATGCAACACATGCGTTCCGTGAAATGCCCTTGTTCGTTAATGAGTGCTTCCCCCAAGCTGTGTACTTTGTCCGGTGCGACTGACTGTGTGTCCGTCTTTGTGTTCATCCATCCGTCCGTCTGTCCGTTACGGTTTGCATTAATGTGTCAAAGCTTTGTTTCTGTTTCGCGGATCCATTTCAAAGTCGTCACACGTATACAATGGGATTATGAGATCAATACAATATTTTGAACACAAATCTGATCTGGTTGTTTAGGTGTAAACCCATTTTTTTCATTTCTTCGGTTATTGTCTCAATATATGTCCAATGTATCAATTTAAGACTTAGTGTATAGGGAACTCTGAGCTACAGATGTGCAGTGCAAAAAGAAACATAACTCTAGCATGCTTTCGATTGTCTTTCATTTATCAGCATGATTACAATATATACATTGTGGATCTTTAGTTATTTCTGAACTGGAAATATTTTAATTAAGGGTCGCTGCTCGTTTTTTTGTCAATCTTTTGTCCTTCCTGATTTATTTTCTTTATACAAGAAAAGGGTCAAACTTTGATAAATAAGGTATATGTTATTGGCAGGCAGTATGTGTTGCTTCACACAGTTTTGGTTTGGTTTGTTTTAAAGGTCATTGTTTATTGTTTCAACAATGTTTGTCCATATTATCTATGCCATATATTTTAAACTTACATATGCCCCTATACCAATAGCACTTTCAGCGCTTTGATTGTTTCCTGTATTCTGGTCGGTGTTTCCGTTTGAAATACGATATTGTCAGATTCACTCTTTACTTAATCGTCATTCGGTCTGTCGTAGCAATCGCTATCTTCGCTCCTGGTATGCCCAGTGTCGTCATCTACCCGTTATGGTCCTCTGGGCTTAATGGCATCCATAATCTGCGAACAAAAAGAAATAACACGAATAAGCGGTGCTCAATT
This sequence comes from Serripes groenlandicus, assembly GCA_031761405.1. Lineage (NCBI taxonomy): Eukaryota > Metazoa > Mollusca > Bivalvia > Cardiida > Cardiidae > Serripes > Serripes groenlandicus. The sequence goes on from JASEVX010000019.1 coordinate 1,502,055, forward strand.
AAAAAAACCTTTGCGTTGGTATTACAAGTGGAGATAAAGATCTCCCTGTCAACCTATGGAATCTTATCTTAATAAACACACATTTCTTGAAAACTTCTTTGACTAATTGACGAAAAGTGTAGAACACGATCAATCTGCATGGTGAGCGCATGTTCTCTGGTTTTACACTAGTCGACAAAGTCTCAACGTTGGTTTACCTTGAGAACTGTTCAAACTACAATTGATTTTGGTTATGAAATATAACTAATCAACATGAAGAAAAAAGCGACATTCGAAGCTCATGATATAAATTTCAATAACGACCCAATTGTATAATCGAGTCTCCTAAATTCTCCCCCTGTGACGCAGTTAATACGGGAAATTCGCTTTTTATAATAGCATGCGTGAATTACTGCAAACATATTTGAATGACACAAAACATTATACATCATTATACATCTGCGAAAAGTGAAGTTTCTTGCGAACCTGTATGTCTGTTCAGTCTCACAGAAATCTTCACTTTCCATTTATATGTAATATAGCCCTCAACGCCTCTTTTGATATAAAACCGAGAACTGTAGCCCCGAAATAACGCCAATATACCTTTCTATGGTCCCGTTAAGGAACATCATTAACTATTTCCCACATACAGACGCCTTCAGACGCCTCTGTAGCAGACGACCTTTGAAACCACTGTGAAAAAGGTGAAATTGCTCATTTGTCACAATGTTTTCAATCGTTATACATTAGTTTTTAGAGATTTTCCGTATTTTTGTCAAGATGGTTTCAAAGCCGTCTGCTGCAAATTTGCTGTATGTGTAAACTAATTAAGACATTAGTTTCCTTGACACGACACATAGTGTGAGTGTGTATGAATTCGCGCAAGTTTGGAGATTTAAAGATTATTCGCGTTATCATGAAGATGCATGAAGTCGCGCAGTATGACAGCAGTTAATATAATCAAGGGAGACAACTGTTAAACTATTTTGGATATTTGAGCCTTTATTAAGGCGGTAAGCTCCCTTTTTCGTTCTCCATTTTGTATGTACAATTACTCTCTGGTTATGTAAGTTACTGTAAGTATTAGTTCAAAGTATACCAAATACATCCGCAGACAGGCTGACTGATCTACAGTACATAACATGTGAATAACACTAATCTGTTTTGCGATTTTGGGTCTTAATGCATTTGCTTATTGAAAGGACTCTTAATATCTTTACGATATCCCGTTACGGACTGTCCGGGTTCTGGAAATGTAAATGGTGCTTTTTTAAAGCGTCTTCCACTCAACTAGAGGAAAAGTACTGGTCCTTTCCAGGAAAAATAACCTCGCTTGTATAGGTTATATACACCGGGCACGTAAAAGAACCAAGAGTTCTTTTCGGAAATAGCAATGATATCGAACCCGGACTCCCTTGTATAAAACTTTGACTTTTCTCGCCAAATAGTTAATTTTGCACGGTGAGGGTTAATACACACAAACAAACAAACAAACGGATGTATTGACCAGAAAATTGAATTGTAGCGGGGTACAAAGTAAGACATGTTTAAACAGAAATATACATTCGACTCAAGGCTTGATAGTTCTATTAACGTATATATATATATATTTTTATTGCATTAAAACATACTTGTTTTATAGCATATACAAATTTACATAACTAAGAGAATATAGATTAACAGAAGAGAATTACAAAAATAAATATTTAACCCACAAAATAGTTTCTTTGTAACCCCTCGTCGCTTGTAGACGAGTTGTATGTCACACGCGATAAGTGCAGGTCAAGATCAACCCGTGTATATTTATATATATAAACAGTTTGGTCTCCATCTTCACTTCTCGCCTGATGCTTCAAGGTCTTTCCCAGAATATAAAAGTAATGGCAAATATAAGATGGGATAGTCCGATTTGGAAATACGGCGACGACGGCGTTAATTATATGATCGTCTTTGCTCACAATGTTTTCGAAAATATGTTAGAATAAAGAGTTATTAGTCGCCGGGCAGAAGCCCGCGACTTCTATTTTTAATAGGTTTTCTGAAATCACATGGGAGGGGGGATTATTATTAGAAAGAAACACATTTAGATGTCTTGAACATAGTAATGACACATCTAAAATGAAAAAAATATTCCGATGTTTTAGGTATTTTCAGTTTCTTTATTTTGACTCGCATTTATGTTTTTTTGTTTTATTTACAAAGACAAAACAGTCCCTATTAGCTAGACTGGTAAGGTTTATTTTACACTACATAATCAAAAGTCGATAACTACAAATCTTTACGTCGCAGTCTAATTTGTTTACTTACGCGCACCTGCCTGACTCGCGAATACCAACTGCGTAGATTAATCGCCTTTGCAGAGAGCCGCTCTTTACACTCACTTACAAATAGTAAATTATAGGTGATTTAAAATGTTTATTTGGTTCGAAACAAATGGGGAAAAGAACAAACCGAGATAAAAACTGGTTTTAATGGAAAAATGACTTTGAACGAACACTCTCTGCCTATAAAGAGAGTTTCGAAAACGACACCTCTGCGAATAAGAAAGAATTGGGTCTTTCGTACACAATTATTTCGTTCTTGACAATTTTAAATGTGTCATTTAATTCCCTAAAGGCATATATTGCTTCCGATCTGCATATTGGTATGCATCATTGACACAAGGGCGCTCATCATAATATAATTTTAAAACATGAGTAGTTTGTTGTTTTCATTATAAAAAAGGAAGGAAAGAATTACAATAAATTAACATGTTGTAGGGCTAAGTTTATGTTCGAAATTAAGTTTAAATTATACAACAATTTCAATGAGATTTAACTGTTTAGTTGATATTATATTTCGAAGGTGGTCTAATTTATAAATATTGGACTACATTTCAACATTTGTTAAAGTATGATATAATTAGGATGCTAAGCTAATATCATTTTGAGAAAAAGAGAAAACTCATGTCTTCAGCGATTTAACCCTTATCTCATTGTTTTAAAAGTAGATTGCTGCAAAGGTGTCCACTGTTGACTTTAATAGAGGAAAGGTAAAATGACGTGCTATTGCATGCAAATCCTAAATTATCTGTTTTGTGATTTTATTGAAAAAATAATAAAATTCAAATGTTCTGACAAACATCTTGAAAAGTGTATGTGGAATTCACAAATCTTATAATTATTCCTTAATGAAAGCACTGTATACATACTAAGACTAATGATTGGCAAGATTACTCATTTCCATTACTGTTTATGATCAATAATTAGTTGGTTGTGTGTATGGTCAACCTACTTTGGAATGGAGATTTATCACAAACAATGAAAGGCTTCAATTATCATTCACTTCGTTGACAAAAAAATGCAAGTTATGATACATTTTCACTTGACCCCACCCCTGATGTTCCAATATGCCCCTCAGTTGATAACTGTTTATTCAACTACTATAATGTTAGTGTTATGCATAACTGCACTATGGATATCCGGCGACATTGATGCGTTGCATCAACTTTCTCTTGTAGGTTATTGATATACATATATCTACAAACCTTAATAGAATGTGACAGTTTACATATTAACAATAATTAAGTGAAGGTGTATTTACAAAAAGAAGCATAACATATACATTTAACCCATACATGTATCCCTATATAAAGCAGTACATATAAGACCGCGTGTACTCACGTTCTAGTCTTATTGGCATAAAATATATACTTAGCTAATTTGTTTAACACAATTCTTGAATTTGATGTCATTAGATTTATGAATTTTTGTTGAGTTGGCCACGTATAATAGTATTTTTTGATGTATTTAGATCTTAAATCAGAATATTTCGAACAAATGAGTAAAAAATGATATTCATTTTCAATTAATTTATAGTTACAATTTATACAGTATCTTTCATTTCTTAAAATATTGTTATAACGACCACTTTCAATGTTTTATTTATGTGCTAATTCGAAGATATCGTTTAACTCGATCAAATTCTAGATCTGTCTTTTATAAACAATTGACATGGTATTATCACTGGCTTGGTTTTCATAAACATTTAAGTAAAATGAATAACGAAGCTAAAAATGCATAATTTATCAAGGGATATCCCTCGAACAAGTCGATAACAGGAAGCAATTTATTGGTCCCTTTCAATTTCGCGTTATCGAGACTCCATTGTATAAATGAACATACATACAGTACAGCTCAAGAGGTTTTTCCCAAAATCACTTGCTGATAAGGCAGCCCACACGGCGTTCCCGCTCACCTGTACGCAGGGTTTCCCATACAATAACCCAGCGGTCCCGCGGGGTTTGATCATTCAAATATTAAATCCGCGAAGGGAAATCCGATAACGATTTATGACGTCACAATGATTGACAGCTGTGATAATGCAGCCCCACGGCGTTCCCGCTCATCTGTATGCGGGGTTTCCATCTACAATAACCCCACGGTCCCGCAGAATTTCATCATTTATCAAACGGTAGTTAATACACAACATCACACTATTGGAGAAAATTGTTTTTAAATCAAGAGGGATGTCCTATTCAGTAAGCCAGACGCGACATGTAACATTAGCCCATCTGTAATGCGATCAAAACAAGTGAACGTCAATTATAACTTTCAATTAATAGGTGTTAAAAACATGTCGACAATCTGAGTTGTTTGTATTATTATGTTATGGTTAATCACATATGCTGTCGGCTTTATGAAGCATTCATGTATCATAAATTCACATATCAATTCTACCACCCGGTGTCATATAACATAACATAACATAACATCATATTTTTTGGCGTTAAACATTAACAATATTTATAGCCATACAAATTTATACAAAGTGGTAATATATGTCCTCTCCTATTAATATCGTTGAATCTTTGATTGACGGATCTGTTTTCTGGCCGATAAGTCAGACAAGAAATAAAATGACAACTGGACGCTTGTTAATGAGAATCGCAATGTTTAATTCACAATACTCGCATTTCGTGCGGTTTGAATATGGAAACTTATACCCAACATTGACTGGAACGATGAGGAAGTTCAATTCTGTTTTATCGTCTATATTTTTTCCCTTTCCCACTTGCAGACGATTTCTGACGCAGCTACAGAAGACGATTTGGAAACATTGTGACAAAAGACGAAATTGTTTCAATAGTTTCAACCTTATTCAATAATTGTAGGTTCGTTTATAAAGTTTCCATATGTTTGCCTATAAGTTTTCAAATTGACTACTGCTGATTTGTGACGTGAAATATGTATTAACAAAACTCGCCATGAGCAAGTTCTCCATAGGTTAAATGTTTTCATCTCTATTCCATAAAAGATCTTTAAGTCTTTGCAGGGACAATATATACAGGGATAGGTAACGGCTTATCATTTATCAATATTTTATCGATTATCAGTGCCGTGCCTAACTATCAGATAATGAATGAGCGACACGGAAAAAGATAAGGGGGAACTCTATGAATTACCAAAAATAAACGATAATCGGCGATAACTATTGTCTTCCTTTGGATGTGTTTTTAATACAATCGGCGATTTTGTTAAGTATGCGGTCTCTTTTTTATTATCTGTAAGCAGTAAGGTTTAGTATGCGGTCTCCCATGAACCAACATGAGTCAGCGAGTTTTCGCAGTTTGGTTGCTGTTGATCCGACAGCGGGAGGGAGGCATTGTTAGTTTTATAATAATTTTGTTCATTGACCTTAATTACAAGATGTTTTTTCCTTTCGCCCTTGATCTATTATTGTTTTCATTTATATTTTCATTTTCCCAAAGTTCCGAGTTTCGCAGTTTGGTTGCTGTTGATCCGATAGCGGGAGGGAGGTGTTAATCCTAAAAGCTTGTTAAGTTTTATATTAATTTGTTGATTGACCTTAATTACAAGATGTTTTACTTTTCGCCTTTGATCTATTATTATTTTCATTTATGTTTTAATTTTCCTCTAAAATAGAGCAAAATAGGGCAAATTCAAAACATGAATAAAACATTTAAAAAGACAAGTTATACATTATTAATGATAAAGGTACACTTTATAGCATCTCAACTTCTTGGAAAATAATACTTTATCATTTGTTTATGCAGTTAAGACATGAAAAGTGTTTTTCAATGTAGACAAGTTTTTCTTGATGGCCGAGAAGTTTTGATTACAAATTGATGCAATAGAGCAAAACGAGCAAAACGAGGCGAATTCAGGACACAAATAAAACAATAAAAATGACAAGTGAGACATTATAAATGATTAAGATACACAGTTATATAATCTATTTATCTTTTGAGCAATTAACCATGAAATTTGAACCTAAATTCCAACCATGTATCGTCCGTAACAATGTGATGTTTCTCGCTTCGCCATCGATTGAAATTTATCAACTTCCTTTGTTTACAATTTTCCAATGATTGTCGCAACCAAACTTAGCCTTAAAACGATCATTTTTAAAAAGATTTTCTCAATTATATATCCTATGATTTTTAATGCTGACATTCATTAAATTAAAAATTATGTTTTTGTACTCTATTAAAGTCAATCAAGTGAAATAAAATATCATACCTTTTGCCCAATGTATTCGTAAAGATGGCGACGGTAAAATGAGGCCATCGCTAGAGTTCTCGCGAAATCTCGCGAAGTCCGAGATTTAATCGATATTTTCGTCGACGCGTATCCCTGTTATACACGGTCCCTGGTCTTTGATATATGTTTCTGTATTATATGTAGACGTTTTGAATGTCGTCTGCTGTTGATTTATCATATGTTGGAAAGGGGAGTTAAATAAAAAATAAAAAGATGAGCGCTTGTTAGCTGATCGTGTAATGATCTTATCAAGTTAACCCCTTCAACAAACACCAAGCAGACAACTTTTAAAACACTTTGTCAATCATTATTTTCAGCCCTGTCTCCATTTTCCACAAGGCGCTTTCTGACCCTTAGCAGGAGAAGAGTTGTGAAAACAGTGTTCCCGTCCCCCCACAATGTTGTCTATTTTATTCAATAGTACATAGTGCTAAAGAGTGGAATTACACTTGTTTTTCCCTCCTCTGGTCTTTTCTTAGAAGAACCTTCTTTGTCATATGTTCGTCTTATCCCTCGTTTATGCGGCTCACGATGGTGTCTTTCCAAACAGATGTTTTACCTGCAGCGAGGTAAAAGGCTTTGACATAGCTTCTGATGATGTTTTTCCTTACCGAGTCTAGTTCCTCCTTAATATTCACCCCGCCACCGAACCAACTATTCCTCCACCTTATATTTACCGGACCGAATAAGTCCGAGAAAAACTGTCGTGTTAAGGTTAGTCCAAAATTCCCTATGCCGATGGAATCATCCCTTAGCTTCCGAAGTCACATTCTGTTTTGTATTAGCTTTATTAATAGGTTGTAAACAGTTAAAATGCTAGGACCATGATATGACCATAATACAGGACAATGATCTTTGCATTGAAAATGAAATGTAAATATAGTTCAGAACGGCAGATATTTTAAAAATCATTTATTTTAAGTCACTGTTTTACACGATGTTTAATGATGCACAGTTAATAAAAATGCGCTTGTTTCTCAAGAATTATCTTGATACTTATTATATTGTCACGCTGATTAACCAATCATGGTATTGTATTGTTAAGTTACCAAAACTAACGATTTTATTTACCCTGACATGATGAAATATTTGTTTCCGCATCTATTATCGCGTAGGATGGAAGCCATTTATACTATTTTTAAAGTGTTTGGTATGCCGGGAAACTACTGTGCCCTTTTACCACATACAGACGCTGGCGACGCCTCTACAGCAGAAGACTTATGAAAACGTTGTGACAAAATATAAAATTTCTCATGTTACCACCATGTTTTCAACTTTATTCAATACTGATTCATTCATTGGGGCTTAACGCGGTTTTCAACTATTGTTCAGTATATCTCGGGTGCCAGTTCACGTACTTAAGCTACCAGTTCGACTTACAACATACTTCCAAAGTAGCTGGCTGCTTATCAACATTGACTGTTAGCCCAATGGTGAAACACGAGTGACGCTTGTCGTCAAACTTCGAAAATGTTGGCGGAGCTGGTATTCGAACTCACAACCATTGGATTGACAGCCTGCGATGCTACCGACTGAGGTACCGGGGCTCAATAATTAGGCTTTTATGAATTTTAATATCACGAAGTTTTGCGTAGATATTTTATATGTCGTCTGCTGCATACATTTATATCAAGTACTAGTATACATATTCATTGATCACGCACCGGTTTATGATGTAACTTGGATATGTTAACGATAGTCGACGTATCAGATGGCAATTTTAAGATACACCAGATTTTTCCATGATGTTTTATTTTACTATATGCATATATCTAAACGAAGTCCACTATGCACAAGTACGATATAACCTATAAATGAACCGTATTAGGGGATATTGGTACCACTTCGAACAGTAAAGTGAATGTACACCAGCAACCTGTTGCAACCTGTTATACAGTCATAAATGGCAAAAACACAACATCAACATAAACGTTGACCCATCATTTAATAAAAAAAATAACTTTGATGCCAAATCAACAATACCCAAAGTCACCAGACACTTCTAAAAGATTGTTTGTCTGTGTTAACAATAGGTATTTTAGTTTGTGTATTCAGACATCTCTTTCCCAAGAACAGAAATCTTCTGAATGCCCCAACGTAGAAAGGTTTTGGCAAAACATAACCATATTTTTGAATATTGTGACACAAGAAGAACTATCTCAATGTTAATCTTTTCCGACACGAAGACGCATCTACAACATAGGGTTTTTGAAAACATTGTGAGAAATTTCTCATTTTACTACAATGGTTTGTATTCATTTACTAAATAGTACTATCATTAAAGAGATTTTGTCGTTTCTAGTCGTCTGCTTCATATTTATTTTATGTTGATGAGGATAGTATGAGCTTGTGCATGGCCCAAGTTAAAAGTTGGCTTTTGTGAATAGATCCAGAAGAGGGACCCACACTGCTCATATATAACTTACAAGATTGTTAGACGAAACTGTAAACTTTTGTAGATTCTGATAACACTGACCAGGTGGACAAGACAATCTGAACCTACACTTAAAATAGCTTGTTCCTTTTCTCATACACTCGCTTTGAACTAGTGTACAGCGGTTGTTTTGTGCATGTTTCATTTGTTCTTGCCTGTGCAGGATTTAATTAATCGCATTACAGTAAGAAAAGCTTAACGCCGTTTTCAACAATATTCAGTTATATCACGGCGGCCAGTTCACATACGCATGTGTTTCCTAGCTTTCTCCGGGACATGTCCTATGTTCGAGGCTTATGCTACATGCATATATTGGTAAACGTAAATAAATATAAACCAGTAATAGGACCTATTTTTTGCTCCGATACAATTATTTTAAACATACAGACTATTTGTATATTTGAAATCCCTACTCCGAATTAAATGTTTTCATAAAAGTTTCCATTTATTTTTAAAATGACCATTTTATCATATACTTTTAACAATGCTCAATGTTGATTAATTGGGATAAAACGGTTTAAGCCCATTTCGTCTAATCCCAATTCGTCTACAACCAATTTACACCCCGGTGCCATTTCGTCTACACTTAGATTAATGACGGTTTAAGCCCATTTCGTCTAATCCCAATTCGTCTACAACCAATTTACACCCCGGTGCCATTTCGTCTACACTTAGATTAATGATACAGTCTAATTCAATAAGACAAACATATTTTGTTTAAAATATGTGGGTTATACATACATTGTGGACCCATACCAGAGCATCTTTTCATTGAAAATTGTGTTATTCTATTGTTCTATTTTTGGTAGACTTGCGCATGCGCAGAGGCTGCCATAGTCATAGAGAGTTTGAAGTCACGTGATGTATATGCCCTTCACCACCAACAATTAAGTGCAATTTTTGGTTTGACTAATTTACGAATGCTCACAAAAGCAAACATAGAGTAACTAAAAAAAATCCAATTATTCAAGCTTATAATAGAAAATAACAAGTCTTGTAAGTGTAAATATCATATTTAAAGTGTACACAATTATTTAGATATCACTACGCCAATATAGCACTGCACCGCGCAATTACCCTTTGTAAATTGTATCCACTCGCCCGCTAGCATAAGCGAGTGGAATGAAGGATCGGCTAGTACGAAATTCTAGGCGCTAGTCCATACATATTCGTTCATGTCCTTATTCATAAAGATAGTATGCATTGCTAAGCCTTTTCTTTCTCTTTCTCTCAGTCCATCTATTCCTTCGACAACGATTAACGATGACTTGCATTTTGGATAGGTGCTTTCGACAAGGTCCGCGTCTAAAGAAACAAATTTCATCAAATGATTTGAGCGCTTTAAATCACTTGTTTATAAAGCGTTTAGAATACTTTGATTATAATAGGCAGAACGAATAACGAATAAATCTTGCAAGAAATCGATCATTTCTTTCGGCCAAAATCAGGTAAATGACCCGCGGATATTGGTTGTTACAACATAACTGATTCATCCTTTTATTCTAAATTTGTATTACACAGTTCAAAATTAGATTTTGACAGTTTGTTCGTTATGATTTTGACGCGATTCAAGATTTTGACGCGATTATTTCGTTCATAGAGTTGATTACTAACAGATGACTAAGTTGATGATGGAAAGAACATTAACAAGTTAAGTTTAGCTAAAACATGCACAGGCAGGCGAGTGTTTCATTAGGATAAGTGCAACACTCAATTCCCAATCCTGCTTGCCCTTTAACAAATCACAACCCACCCCACAATATAAAAACTCTGCAGCAGACGAATTAAAAAAAATCTGAGCAAAGATACAGAAAATCACATTTATTGGAAGTGTAATCATTGAATATAGTTGAAAACATTGTTGCAAAAGGAGAAAGCTTGTTATGAGCAATTTCTTCTTCTGCATCAATGTTTTCAAAAGTCGTCGGCTGCAATTGCGTATGCAAGTGGGAAAGGTTTAAATAAGAAACACTTTTTCAAATGATAGTCAGTTGGCTATTCTAGTATATAATGTCCGTCTTAAATAATAATGACAAAACTTTCAAAAAACAAGAAAAAGATTTTTTACAATTTAATTGAAAACATATTTAATCAAAGTTGGGAAAGTTGTCCCTTTCCGTGCTTTTTTTATGAGAGTTCAAATCACAAGCAAAACTTATGGGACAACGTTGACAAATAACACATTGACACAATTTCAGATTTAGGCTTTGTTTCTGTCAAACTGCTGAAGAAGACAACACTGAGACACACATTTTGATTAAAAGTTTATTTAAAAAAAGGAATAATTTTATTTATGATAAACAACATTACAATGATGGTGTAGAAAATACATGTCAACAATACATTTTTCAATTTGTACATTCATTGCACAGACCAAATCTTAGCAAGTTTGAAATTATGGACCTCTCAGCACATTTTTTTCTCAATTCATTACTTCTTGGCAGGATTTTACTGCTAAAATTGATGATTTTTTTTTATTTTTGGCCGGATTGCTCTAGCAATTCCGGTCTATAGATTGGCGACGTCTGTCTCTCCGTCTGTCTGTTCGTCAACATTTTGTAAAATAAATATTCATATATGCACTTCTGTATCTCTTCTTAAACGATCGCAATTCTACCTTCAGTACTTCAGTACTTTGATTGATAATTGTTATCTGATTATATTGGAATGTCGCAATTACTTTAAGGGACTCATTGCATTCAGCCAGTCTTAGTCTACATGGCTGTAAAACAAAAGAAACAAAAGAAACACAAAGTTCATAACACATTTTAATAATCATTTCATATTTCATGCTTAATACAAGATAATATATAAGAATCCATTAATATTGCAAAGGCTAAATCACTTTGTTATAGCACATAATTCACAAGTACAACAGTGTAGACAGACTTGTCAAGTAACTGCAGAAGGAATTCACAGTCCTGTCAAATGAGCCATCCTGTCCAAGTAATCTCTAAAGACTGGTTGTCTCGAACTTCGTCTTCAGGCGTTCAATCCTCACGGTGAGTTTCTGTCATGTAGCCCTCTTCTTCACTGGTAAGCCGCCGTTCTGGATCTGATGAAGTAGCTGCCAAATGTTTGGATGGTCTCGACCAGCAAGCCTGTTAAGTCTGTAATTGCTCAAAGTTTTCACACCAAGATTTATAATTGCTTTAAGAAAGGTCAATGTAAGATGAAATGGCAATCTCCGTAGAAAGAGGTGTGAACAAGAGGGGATTAGACGTGTTTTTTTGCGCGCGTTATAAATTTTGAAATATAAATGGATATATCGTGGTAAAAGTGGACTTGAGAGACTTTATAATGATTGAATGATTGTACCATTCTCAGAATTATTATAGCATTGTTATGGGAAGAAGAAAAGGACGTAGAAAGCGTAATGAGAGAGATAGTAGTGACAGTGATTTAAACCAAAGTGGAACAAAGAGAATCAGAGGCCCCTCTCGTGGTTCGGGTGAATTGGACTTAAGTGCAGTGCTCCGAGAAACTAATACGATTTTGTATGAAACATTGAACGACAGTGTATTTGAGTCACAACCAGTATCTGGATTACAAAAAAGTGTCGCTAGTGAAGGGGCTAGTGAAACGGGCAGTGTATACACTTATTTGTCAACCAAGGGTGAAACAGAAAAAATGGCGGATAACAATAGTGGAAATGGACCCAAGGTGAGCCCTTTATATAAACAATACCCAAACTCTGACTCGGCAAAAATTTATTTTTTGGTCAGTACAATTACAGAAATGAAGAAAAACCAGGAAAGTATGAGGAAAATGATAGAATCCAAAATTGATAAACTAAGGGTAGAGTGGAAGGAAGATATAGACTTAAAAGTACGGGCCTTACGTGATGACTTGTCACGTGATATTGGCAATGAAACCGTTAGATTGGACGAAGTGTTGAAAACTGCTCAGTCTTTACAGTCAAGATTAGATATACTAGAGAATAACCCCTCAGGCCAAAACTCCATGACAGGAGACGGCAATTACGAATCAGGTGCGAGCAACAGGCTTTACAGGGGTAACCCAATCGATGACCCGGATCTGACTGTAATTGCTAGTGGAATCCCTGTAATTAATGGTGAAGATCTGGTAGCAAAGGCTAATGAGTTGATTCAAGCACTGGGACATAATGTTGCAGACACCGTTCAAATAACAGCAGCTAAACGCCTTCATTCAAGAGATCAGTCCCGTCCTCCATTTGCTAAAATCAGCTTCCGCTCGTTAGAAGAGAAAGTTATGGTTCTCAGAAATAAAAGCGCTTTGAAAAGCAACACATCATTTGGTAGTGTGTACATAAAAAGCAGTAAATCTCACGCAGAACGGCTTATTGAAATAAATGCTAGAGCAATTCTACGAGGCCTACCGAAGGGACATAACCTACGAGTCGATGCTAATGGAAGGATCAAACAACAAACCCAAAGTAACATAAATACCCAGAATAATGATCAATAGGAATCTACCCGTCTCGATGAGCCAATAAGAATCGCACATTTAAATGTATGTGGTTGGACACGTCAAAATGCAGTCTTACGCGAAAACATTGTAATAGCAATCGAAGCAGATATATTTTCTATCGGTGAAACGCATCTTCCATCAAAGAGTGTAATAGAACTCAAAGGATATACATGGTTCGGCTTTAATCGGCCAGATATCCATCGCAAAGCACCGAAACCTTCTGGAGGTGTGGGGTTACTGATTAAAAACTCAATTTGTGATGATTATAACATCAAAGTGATCGATAAGTCATGTGATGGTATTTTAGGGGTACAATTTACAGACAGGAATAATGGATATGAATTTGTGATTTTCTCGTGTTACCTTCCACCCGAAAATTCCTCGAGAGGTCGGAATGCTTCGGAATTTTTCGGCCATCTGCTTGCACAAATGTACATACAAAGTGATAGTGACGCTATTATTGTTACAGGAGATTTCAATGCTAGAATAGGGAACTTAAGTGATTTTTCAAGTGATATCGATATATTGTCTGCAAGAAACTGTTTAGATCAAAGTGTGAATAAACACGGGCATGAATTTATCGACTTTTTAAATGAATCAAAATTCTGCCTTTTAAACGGACGTTTTATGAAGGAAGACGACAATTATACCTCAATCTCAAGAAAGGGAAAGGCAGTAGTGGATTATATTTGTGTGCCACACGATACTTTCTCTAAATTTAAGTCATTTAAAGTATTAAGTCCACAGGCTGTTATAGACTCTAACAATTTACACGGATTATTGAGCGAAAGATCACGCGTGCCTGATCATTCTATACTTATAACAGAATTTAGTGTTAATCATCACAGTCAACCAGGTAAAAAAGAAAATGGAGTCGACTTTGAAGAGTATAAACAACCTAGGTATATGTTGACTCGCATCCCACGTGACTTTATGGAACGCCCTATGGCAACACATGCATTGATTGAATTAATATCTCACATAGAGAGTTGTCGTGAAACACAGAATAACATTGACTTTATATACAAGACACTTTGTGACACAATTATAACGGAAATGGATTCGACTATTCCTAAATACAATGCTGGAAGACATTCTAAATCGAGATTTAAAAATAAAAAGCCATACTGGAATGATACGTTATCGAGCTTATGGAACGATATGAATAAGAAAGAGGGGCATTTCACTAAATTTAATGGCTCTAGATCATTAAGAAACAGACTAAGATCGGATTACGTAAAAGCAAGAAACATATTTGACAAGACGTTACGTCAACATGAGCGTGCATACAATCATTCAGTATCAATTGAAATAGAAGATATGTCCTCAAACAACAATAATCCAAATGAATTCTGGGAAAAAAAATCAAACGATTAGGGCCAAGAAGTGAAAGGTCAATCCCAGTTGAGATAGTTGATCAGGAAGGAAACGTGTCACGAAATGAACAAACTGTATATGAAAGGTGGAGGAGAGACTTTGAGAATTTATATAATTGTGACGATTTGAGTCATTTTGACGAAAAACATTATAATCAATCAAAGATACATAAATTACTTATTGAAAATGAAATGACCGACCCATTATATGTGCCTAGCGAAGAAATAAACGGAAACATCAGTTTGGAGGAAATGACCGCTATTATAATGAAAGCCAAGTCACGATCAGCTAGTGGTTATGATGACATACCGTATAGTGTTTTAAAATTCTCACCAGTTATTGTCGTTTTACAACAATTATTTCAGCTTATTTTTGATACTAGCATAATACCATCACAATGGAGGAAAGCCGTTATATGCCCTATTCTGAAAGATGTTAACTCGGATAGACGATTACCACTCAATTATCGCGGGGTTAGTTTGCTTTCATGTATTAGTAAATTGTACAGTTCATTTATGGATAAAAGGCTATCGAAGTACATAGAATCAAACAATCTCCTAGCAGACGAGCAAAACGGATTTAGAGCCAACAGGTCATGTGAAGATCACGTGTTCACACTTAGCAGTATTATTCAGAATAACAGTTCAATATTCACTAGTTTCATTGACCTTCGTAAGTGTTTCGATTTTATAGACAGGGACATGATGCTTTACAAATTATTACTACACAAGATAGATGGGAAAATGTACAACTCAATTAAGAGCATGTACAGACAGACTAGTGCATGTATTCGTGTCAATAACAAGTTAACAGAGTGGTTCGACTGTAAAACTGGATTGAAACAAGGGGACTGTATTTCTCCCACAATTTTTTCTATATTCGCTAATGACCTCGTTAAAGAAATTAATGACCTCGACCTTGGTATTAGTATAGGAGACAGAAGGCTATCGCTTCTGCTGTACGCCGATGACATTGCTTTATTTGCAGACTCAGCGGAAAAACTACAAGAAATGTTAAATACCTTACACTCGTGGTGTAAAAAGTGGCGAGTCTTAATAAACACAGATAAATCAAAGTGTGTCCATTTTCGGAAAAATAGAGCGAAACCATCTGAGTTCGTCTTTACTATAGGCAACAATGTTCTACAAACAGTTGATAGATACAAATACCTAGGTATAATATTTCAGGACAGAGGTTCTTTTGAACATAATTGTGAAACGCTAGCGAAGGGAGCAGGACGCGCACTAGGAAAGATAATCTCCAAAATCCATAATTACAAGAATTTCGGGTTTAAATCATTCACTAAGCTGTACGACTCATGTGTGACGCCTATATTGGATTACTGCTCAGGTGTGTGGGGTGGAAAGCCCTTTCAGTCTATAGATAACGTGCAACATCGGGCAATGCGGTATATCATGGGGGTTCACCGTTTTACCCCAACACTTGCATTAATTGGAGACACCGGCTGGCTGCCTAGTACTTATAGACGGTGGATTGCAATGATACGCTATTATAATAGGCTTATCAAATTTGACGACAACAGACTAACCAAACAAGTCTTCATTTATGGACTACAATTCTATTAAATGTAATTGGAGTTCAAACCTTAAAAGCATTATGCAGAAGTTAGATCTGATGGACTCCTATAATAATAGACTGAGTGTAAACCTTCCAAACGTAACAACTAAGATCATGAACTATTACTCAAACCTATGGAAATCAGAGGTGGAAAAAGTACCAAAACTCCGGAGTTATATATTATTTAAAATGGACTTTTCATGCGAATCATATTTACAATTAAATTTAAAGAAAAATGAACGCGCTTTGCTAGCCCAGTTAAGATGTGGAATTTTACCTTTACGCATAGAGACAGGCCGTTACCTTGGAGAACCACTGAACACTAGACTGTGCAAATTGTGTAAATGCCAGGAAATAGAAAGTGAAGAACATTTTATATTGAGGTGTACATTATATGACAGAATAAGAGACGATATTTACAGTGATATATTTATTAACCAATTCCTATTAATGTCTCACCAAGAGCAATTTATTGAGCTTATCCAAAAGTATCCTAGGAAGACAGCCAAATTTGTAGTTAATGCGTATATGCTAAGACGGAGTATATTGTTTAACTAAATGAGAATGTTATCACAAGTAGATATCTTTCGATGCTTTTGAAATCATTTTGGTGAATGGATAATCTATATCCACTTTTCCCCACAATTATTTCTAAGGTTTTGATTATATGAAACAGAATTATTACTCTTCTCTATTAGAACATTTGATTATTTATTATTAAATGATTTCTACATTTGTTTATACGACCGAATAAAATGACTAATTGCACGTCCGATCACACTTTTTTGTATATATATATCTTGTATATTTGTATGATATTATGAAATATATATGTTTTGGTGACTTATAGGCCCATGGGGCCGGGTGTTAATAATAATTGTTAAAGAATGAATGTAAACTATAAATGCTTTGTAACACATGTCACAATAATAAACAATTTACTTACTTACTTACTTACTTATAGCTATGTATATTCATTTTATGGACAGTAGAGGACATGGGAACAAGAGTGTAGACGAAATGGGACAAAAAACTGTAGACAAAATGGGATTAGACGAAATGGGATGTTACCGATAAAACGTCGTTTTCATCAATTGTTCAGTCAAATTACGGCGGCCAATTCACATATCTCAACACTGCAGACAATCATAATTAAAGGACAACGCTCGGCTGAAAACAACCCGCTTTGATATGAAAGATATCGATCTCAACTAAATTTATTTTAGATGCATTTCATTAACAAACACCTTATAATCAAGAAATTGCAATTTTAAGACGACTAAAAGTGCTTTTCGGTTCCGGTAATGGGCGCGGCCATTGTTTGCTTATCAGTCGATCGCGAGACATTCTGATAAGAATCGTGACGTCATAACCCCTCATCGGTTCATTTATCACACAGTAAAGTATACACATAGCCGGTGGTCGAAATTAAAAATTAAACATCGTAACTATAAAAAGAATTTACAATAGTTTGTGAAATACTTTTACGTAAAATTACTTGCTCAAATAAGAGTTCTTGGTGCATATATTTGTTTCTGTAGTGTACTAAATCGACTAAATCATGACCCCTTCGTGAAGGATATTGTGGGTGGGGTAGTGTTACGAAAACCATACAGTTTTGTTACTGGAATTTGTACAAGCGAATGAACAATGCCTCAGTGCCAGGCAATTCACTGCACAAACATACAGGGAAATGGCAAGAAAAGCTTCTTTCGGTTTCCGAAACCTGAAAAGTTGTCATCACATTGTTTGCATCAACAATTAATATACTTTAAACATCATGCCTTTATTTGTTAATAATGTGTTATAACCAATATTCAGTTAAAAAATACATGCTTGCAAGTAATTATATAAATATATAAACATATCCACATTGTGACCACAAAAATTTGTAGGGATTTTTTCAAACCTGAACTCGTGTGATTGATCAAGTAATCAGGGACACTCTATTACATATAAATTATAATTGTATTGTTTTGTAATATACTGTGGTGAATCAACCAGTTCCAACTCCAGGTTCAGTTATTAATTCTTTCCAATGTTTGACAAAAGTAATTTGTACCTGGTATAATCATAAAGCTGTTAAAGGTTTTATATGCTAGCATATTACACCGTTATTTACAGACAGTGATCAATATAAAACTGATCAAAAAGGGTAATTTCTAAACAGGACCAAACTAATACTTATTATATCATTTATTTACAACTAGTATGAGAAAGTAAAATTAAAAGGATGTATCTGAATTTATATAATTACAATACATTTACTTAAACCCTGATCCCCTGTGTGCAACTTGTAACATAAATCATTAGTCGCCGGGCAGAAGCCCGCGACTTCTATTTTTAATAGCTTTTCGGAAATCACATGGGAGGAGGGATAATTATTGGAAAGAAACACATTAAGATGTTTTGAACATATTACAATTGTGTTTGTTTAAAAACACTAAGTAATGACACATCTAAAATGGAATAAACATGTCGATGTTTTAGGTATTTTTAGTTTCATTTTGTTGACTTGCATTTAAGTGTTTTTGTCTTATTTACGAAGACAAATGTGGTCCCTGCTAGACTTGCAACCAACTGCTATATGTCAATATTGAGATATATTGAAATAAAAATCACGTCAAATTCTACTTTCAATAGTAATGTTAACTTACTGAATGTTATTTTCATGTTCAAAAATATGTCTTGATTTGTGAAGAATTCATTTGATAATGTTAACTCGTGTATATCTAAAATATGAACTGTTTCTAACCTAGAACTGTTGATTACGTCACTACCGAGTACCGCCCGCATAGATTTGTAAATTTTGCACACGCTACTATATACTACTGTACTTACTGTGTGTACGATAACCAATGAAAAGCTGGATTTGCACGCGATACATTTTACAACAAAAACCTGCGTCGCTTACACTCATACTCTTATTCGATGGGCTGAATATGCACAATGACACACACACACTTGTATAGTTTCCCATGAACATAAACTTGTAACAGAAACAAAAATAAGAAATAATTTGTGAAAATATGTCTCAAATATAAGCCTGTTTATCGGTCGTGAACGTCGAAACGCCTTTTTCTCAGTTTGTGACCTAGTTTCATATTGCCAAAATGTAAACAAAGCGAAGTAACCGAAATCAAAGTACAGAAAGTACTGGTAACGAATTATTTTGAACATGTATTGTAAAATCAAATTTATGAATGCAATTGATCATGCTATTGCACAATTTAGTCTATTTTATTATTATTAATATTTTTGTCCAG
Source organism: Serripes groenlandicus (assembly GCA_031761405.1). Taxonomy (NCBI): domain Eukaryota; kingdom Metazoa; phylum Mollusca; class Bivalvia; order Cardiida; family Cardiidae; genus Serripes; species Serripes groenlandicus. Next base: position 1,521,683 of record JASEVX010000019.1, read on the forward strand.
AGATTTTTTTTATCAGTTGACAGTTTTAGTAAATGTAGCATTTCAACGGCGATGCGAGCGTTTAACATGCACACTAACTCTTTCACTGAGCTCTGCGTAAAGTCTGTCAAAACACCCATGGCATATTTGTGAGATTTACATTGTTAGTTCGATTTGTTTTCGTCACCAGGGGCGGATCCAGGATTTCGGCTTATATTATAACTATGTTTCATGTGAGTGAATTAATTATTATAAATCTATAATGTTTAAAAAATCGCATAAAATAAGAATTAAAAAAACAAAAACAAAACAGTTCCAATTGGGACCCGAACTCGCGTCCATAAATAGTCCATGCTTAGAAGTTCTACACGCTCTGCATTACACCACGGTACTTTGATACAACATATGATCGTTACTTTCGTATATATATTAAGCTAACTGAATGCGCGCGTATGTAAACCATGATCTATAATTAGCTCTGCGTAGTGGCATATTTGTGAGATTAACATTGTTCTATACAGCGTGGGGTCAACTTCTAGTGAATGGGCATACGACTAAAATTCATACTCGTGCCTTATACGTACCTGCCGACAAATGAAATATATATGCGCGTACTGTTAATTTGATATTTTCTAGAAAATTGATTATCTATGATGATTCGATAGTATAATTATGACTTCACTGTATTGAAATAACACGTAGAAGTCATTTTAATATCGAAAAAATACTAGGACTATTTAGGTGCAGCGAATGTGTATTCTAAGCGGAAGTGTAGTTTAACCGTGACTTCCGGAAAAAAAACGATCGCGTTAACTGTATTATTTTTTGAGAAAAAATAATTCGTTAAAAATGTAAACTTAGAAAAGTGACTAGGTTATGCAGACAAAAAATGTCGCACGACAAATTGATTTTTCTTAAACGTCACGAAACGAATGCATGGGTCGAATGTAGGAGAAAGAAAGATAATATAGAAATGCTTTTCTCTCTCGAATGCAGTGGAATAAAACATGCACTAAAGCTTTGCCTGATTTTTTTATTCACTTTCTTCGATGTCTGACACTACGACTCGATGAAGCCTGACACGAGGGTAAACATTTCGAAAGAATGCTCAAACACCTTATTACAGATAGATAGCTAATATTACACACTTAAATGATTAAATGTATGTGATATTAAATGTTGAAACAAATTAAGAGAAGAACAAACTCTGATAAACAATAGATTTAGAAATAAAGAAAATCTGCTCTTTCGCACCCAATTAATTTCATACTTGCCACATATATTGTATGCATCAACGATTTAGATAAACAATTTAGCTGTTATATTGTTACAAGTGTGGTCTACTTGTGAAATAATTAGTATTAAAAAGGAGGAAGTTCATGTCTTCAGCAATTTAACCGTTTTCTCAATGTTTTAAGCGATTAAAGGTTTTCATTGTTGCTTCAGACATGGAAAGGGTTTAATAGCTTTTTATTGAATGTAGATTTAAATCCCAAAATGTATTAATTTGTTGTTTTTTTTGACAAATACAAAACATCCAAAATCCTGACCAAAAGAAATCCTGAAATTTGTAGATCTATGTGGAATTTCAAAAATCCTGGAATTAATCCTTATGAAAACATTATGTGTATGTTTAGACTAATGAAAGTCAAGACTACATGTGTGTTAAAAAATAAATCAATGCAGTCTTTTCCGGCGACATTGATGCCTTGCATCAACTTTCTCTTGTAATATATATATATAGAGAATTCAAGTGAAGTTTCTTCTTTTGTCACCATTGTTATTTGTATCTTGAGTCTGCATCATCACAGAAAAGGTTAGTTCTACAGAACAATTATCATAAATTAAAATATAATTCTTTATAATCTACAGCATATGACTTTGAAATTATAAAATCCAAAATACAGAAACTCTCAATAAAGGATATTTTTATCAATAAATATTATTCCATTATATGGACAGTTTCAGTTAAGAAACACTGTTTTACTGGAATAGAGAATCACTATTATTTATAAATCATTTGTTTTCTTCAAAATTATAAAAATTGTCAAATCAAAATCATCATCATCAAGTAACTTACAAGCTGATAGATTACATCAAAGTGTCATAAAACACACTAGTGTGCCTGTACATCACAGCCAGATGGTCACACAGCAGGGGACCAACCATAAAGTACTGTCAATCAATGATAGTATTCTTTTGTTATGCAAGGGTCAGTCCAAGCACACCACCCTCTGCACAGACACCTTCATTTAACCCTTTCCCTCATAAAGAATCTTTCTGTCACCTCTGTAGCAGACAGCTTTTTGAAAACATAGTGACAAAAGAAGAAATTGAACAAAACATGAAATTTCTCCTTTTGCCACCATGTTTTCCACTTTTAGTCATAGGTTATCCATATCATTTTAGACATTTTCTATGTTTGGACAAAATCATATTAGGGAAAGGGTTTAAGAGGTTTTCAATATTTATGCGGCTTTGTTTTCATACTTGTATACTGCAAATGTTTTGTATGTGGAAAAGGGTTAGCTGACTGGGATCTCTTACTGTCTTAGGGTCAATCTCGGACTAGAACATTATTTTGGTAATTTTTTCACATTTTGTCCTCTTTTTATTGTCACATAAACCTGGTCAAATGCACCATGTATATCTGAAATCTCAAAAAAGGAGAACCATAATTATTGACTTCAAATATAAATGCATTAATTTGTATGTTTGTTTTCGTAAATAATATGCTTTATAAAAGAATAATATATTATTATTATGTTCAATGCTCTTTGTTTCATTATTTTAAGTCCTTTGGTTAAAGTTCAATAAATTGTACATTATGATCATCATAAAAAAACCTTTCGAAATATTATGATTATAGCATTCACGGGGTAATATTATTACTACTACAAGCATATCTATAATACGTTTATATTATGCATGCAGTAGTTATAAATTTATACAACATTATATGATTCACACACAGATATGGACTGAAAAAAGGAATGATATAATAATGTATCGGCCACACATATAAAGTTTACACCTACGTGTTCGACAGTTGATCTGGTGCTCGTGCATTGCTTCTCCTAAAGGCCATAATCTGAATGAAGGCAACCTCTAGAACGTATCTGTTCAAGACAACAGGCTGAATGTTAGGCATCTCTGTTATGCAAATATGATCATCAATACTCCCGATGGTTAAATTGCTCTCCTTGCAACATACATTTTCGTCTGGTAACGGCATTACGATGCAATTATAGCATGAACAAAACTCCTCCTTAGAAGTCGGGACTTGTGCGATCTCCACTTCTTGATACACATTATTCCTTTCCATTTCCAAAAGTTCGATGTCTGAATACTCTGGTTCAAAATTATATGCGATAATCTCGTTTACTTCGTACTCCATAATTATAAGAGGGTGACGGTCAAAACGTCGAGTTAAGAAACAAGAACAAAATGGGAGTCAAAACGTCAAAAATGAGAATATATATATAGTCAAAAGGAAAATATATTGTCTTTATACTATGCCGTAAAATAAACAGTTTGTAGTTAATTGTGATAGATCTATTCAATAAGAGTTGTGTAAATAAATAAAAAGAATAAAGCGATGGCATAATGAATTTGTTTGTTGCAGTTTTAAAAAATAAATTGCTGTGGCAATTATGAATATTATATGTGTAATAAGTGCATGGTTCTTTATATTGTCGTACCGATTATTAAAAATGTGTAATGTTTGTTGCAGCTTTGAAAATATTAAGAAGGCGTCATTACTTTAATCGGCTTTATAACTAAAATTAAAAGTTAATCATTCATTGATGTGTTCTTGTTTATTCCTTTTATTTAATTTCTCCTTTATAATTGCATTGACAGAAAAGTTTCGAAAATGTACGTTTCGTATATGACTAAAGATATTTTATTTAATTGTAGTATTGTCTTATCACATTGTGCGGTAAAACTTTATAAAACAGCATATATAAGAATTATTCTATACATTTTCCTTTTCGACGTTTTGACTCCCGTTTTTTCTTGTTTATCAATTCGACGTTTTGTGACTGTTTAAAAGATAAGATGGCGATCTGAAAATTTTCTAATCTGTACCTATAGTGAAAAACGAATGAGGGGTTATGACGTCACAGTAAGCTATAAATAGACCAATATGGCGGCGCCCATAGCTGATCGACACGACGTGAAAACACAAACTTTAAAAGCATATATCTTGGTAGTTACAGCATATAAAACAAAATTAATTACATCAAAATGATGCATTACTGTAGGGCTATTAAGTGATATAGTTTAGACTCAGCCAAGCGTATTCCTTTAAGGACACCCAACGTAATGGCATTTGCTAAATATATGGGAGACACTCAAAATCCCCTCAGTCAAAATCCCCTCACCCTGAAAATGATAGGGTAGTCAAAATCCCCTCGACCTAAATGTTAGGGTAGTCAAAATCCCCTCGACCGAAATGATAGGGTAGTCAAAATCCCCTCGATGAGATTAGCAGGGTAATCATAATGTATGACATTAGGAGATATCCAAGGTGTCTAAGGAGGCTAAAATAACAATGCATTAAAAAGACAAATAACATATAGTTAGTAATTTAAATCATTTTAATGTTTTGCATACATAACACAGTAAGTAATATAATCATTTTAATAAATATTCAGCACACAATATTTTATATTTTCACAGTTTAACTAATCACTTTCTAACTAGAAACTCATGTGTTTATCTTATTCTTATAAGTTGTCCAATCACTGACAAGAATTCCTGAATGGACTTATGGTTGTGACAAACAGTATTAAAGCAATTATTACCTTAATTCATTTATAACATGTGACTGAATTATCACCAATCATTGGGGTTTTGTTTACTCTGCATTTTCAATCAGTGCGGTTTTGTCTACTCTGCATTTTCAAAGAAACATTTTGTCTACTCCACATTTTCAGAAGAATTTACATGTACTTAACAGGTAATTATTGACTGATCATTAAGATGACTGTAAACGGAAATGATGTACTATATTTAAATTTAAATATATGATCTTAAATTGAGCGGATTATGAATACCCATCGAGGGGATTTTGACTACCCTATCATTTTGGTCGAGGGGATTTTGACTACCCTATCATTTTGGTTGAGGGGATTTTGACTACTATGCCATGTTCAGGGTGAGGGGATTTTGACTGAGGGGATTTTGACATACACTCAAATATATATATATAGATCAGCAAGCACATTCATGCATAGTGGTTTGGATCTACACTTCACTGCCTACGCTAAAAACATATTATATAGAACTTTGACCATATATTCTTTATGTTGTCGTTTTACATTGTTCTAATATCTTTTGTGCTTTTTAGGGGATATAGATGAATTTCTTTTACATATTTCTATTGAAAATAGCAAAACACAAGTTTTAAGCCGAATCTTATAAAATGTATGTATATACAGTACAGCTCACGCGGAAAACGCGTTTTCCGCGATCCCACGATGGACAAATATTTTTCATCGCGGATAATCACCGCAATTCAACCTATATGATCACCGCAATACCGCCTACGGGCTAATTATATCACTGCGATTGACATGTCGTCGATTCGAGCTTCTTATCTATTCTTATCTATTTTGAAATCACCGCGATTCCACCGCAATATTTACCTGTAAAAATGTTATACTTTTATTAAAAAGTTTTTTTTTTTCGATTATGTACATGTACACGTTTATTGACGAATTGCGATTTTTTTATGACACAACTTGCTAAAATTCATTCCATTTCAGCAAATTATTCGAAAAACAGTGGAAGATTGTGTTTGTTTACGATAAGGTCAAGTTTCGTAATAGAAAATGGCGGACATCGGATATACGTTTATCGTACATATGATTATCTCACATTTTTTAGTAAGAGAGAAATATTGTTAAATTACAATACATGTACATGTACATTGTATATATATCTTTGAATTTTGTATATACAGTACATGTACTTGAATCTCTTAATAAAGACAGATTGTTGATTTTTGAGCTTTTCTTATCAACTTAATAAATAAATTATCCAATTGTAATATTGTTGAAAATGAGAAATTTTCATTTGAACGCAATGTGTTGATACAGAGTAGAAACAGAGTAGAATTTATTTTACATGTAGTTATGTATTGCACTTTATTATGAAGCAACTTGTCGTAAAGCTCAGTAACGTCAATTAGTTTAAAAAAAATACAGGCTTATATGTAGAAGTGGTTTATCAGCGTGCGTGCTAATCCAAACACATAAACAACAATACGCCTGACACGACTTTTCTTGACTAGCGCACCAAATATCCCTTTTAAATGTGAACACTGAATTACAATTGACATACGCAATTTGAAGACAAGAGTAAATCGTCATCAAATCAGATTATATAGCGTAATGGATTTAAGAGTCCGCCCCCGAAAATAATTGCTTAATTTGTATGAAAACATGTATAGATGAGAGAAACACATTTTAATTTATTTGCGTCACCTTAATTTACAAGTATTTTTATGAGTAAAACATGCCAATTAATGAGACTTCGTAATCTCTTTCAATTCAGATAATTAGTTTTTGGTTGTTTAATTAAATCCGGGACTAACATGGGCGCTTCACACTTCTTTGTTTGCAAAGTTTGTTTTTGTATTCAGCCGACTTTGAAACAGGTTTTAAAGAAATAATTTATAGGCGATTAAGAATGAACAATGCATTGGTAATTGTGGTGATTGACAATGGAATTACGGCATTTATTAGTGAGATTTAAAGTAAGCTACACATCTTTCAGGCATAATTAACAGTTTTATTATCACGTAGTTGTATCGTTTACAGAATACATCAAGTTTAGGGGAATTGTATTGACGAATTTTAATGAATTAAGTTGTTACGCATATATGCTGCTTTATATTTAGTACTGATTTATAATCATTATCCTCTTCAACAACATTTATTAGTACTGTAATGAAATAAAAATTAAAAATTAAAAAAAAACTCCCAGCAAAACGGCGAGAAAAAGCTTATCTATTCAATAAAATATCACCGCGATTCCGCGATGGTTCCACCGCAACTCCACGATTATCGGTTTTATCAACCCCCTGGGGTTATCTTGTTGCGTCCGCGATGGACATAAAATCAAATCGCGGTGATGGGTGGAATTCCACCCACCTTCGCGGACCAAAATATTTGTCCGCGTTGAGATTTGTCCGCGGTGGCTCGCGGACGATGCGTTTTCCGCGTGAGCTGTACTGTATGTATGTAATTTGCTTTCAAAATAACGATGTTATTTAAACGACGAAACAAACTGTCAGATTACCAGCGGGTTAGTCGGGTCAATAAAAACAATGCCCTGTGATCTATATGCAAGTCACCGTCTTTCAATCAGCTTGACAACCAACACGAAATACATCACACGTTTTCATCTGTCACGTGCTTTATAAAGTGTTAACCCCTTTACTCGCAAACAATAATGTTTATATTGAAAGGAAAATTTGTTTTGAGATTCATTTGTCTTCAATGTAGTGTCATAACAAAAGTGATTTTTTTTGATTTTGTAAATCAATATAAATTTGTTTATGAATTTATCATAATGGTGTTGATCTTAATTATATGTAAATGTAGACATAGGATTATTATTCTCAAAGGTAAGGCTTTATTTCTCAATTTAAATATGCTGTAGAACATTGAATTTGATTATAAATGTTTGTAATATGCACATGCAGATTTCATCGCAATAGATCTCAGACAACTCGATGTTCAAAGTATTCAAGTAAGGTATTTTAGCGACTGTTCCAGTGTTTCTTTGTTTTGGTCATTGTTTCAGCATATAAAACATACATGATGAGTCAAGTTTGCACATATATGCGCATACAAATCCAGGTCTACAGTGTACATGGTACATTTGGTAACAGTGATTTATCTGATCTGACTCAATTGTCATTATTTGATTTTGCCATTGGTTTGCTAATATCCGAGGAAACATGTAATGACCTGAAAATTAGTAGTATACATGTAGATTTGAGTAGGGGGTCGTATTTTAAGACACGTAGAAGTCGCTCCTTTTTCAGTGTTCTCTTTTCCGTCCATAGTTACATCATAAATCGACTCCTGTAGATGCGTTTACAGACTTCTGGTTCGGATTAATGGAAATGGGTTACAATATAAAATATGGTAACACAAATTAAAAGCAAATGAAAAGAGGGAACGTCATCTAAAATATTTAATCTCGAGGAGATTGAGAAAGAAATTAAATTGCAATATATTGATTTTTTTTTATTAACACTTGCCATGCAGAATAATCAATCTGGCGAGCAATTATTTTGAAAAGTAAACAATCGCTCGTGATGCATATGCCTGCAAAATTAACTATTTGGGAAGCAGAGTTAACAATACAGAATAGTTAACATAATGTATAATCGGATAAAATTAAAACACACCCACCAGCATTTTTCTGCGGGGGCTTCGCGGCGGCTACGCGGAAGAAATATAGGCCACTCCCATTTAACATTTTCTGCGGGGGGAACCCTGCAATCCCTCTAAAGCGGGCACATATTTGAAATACCTGGAAAACGCCGGGTTAAGCCGGGGGAGCGACTTAACGCCGGCGGTTTATCATTTTATCGATATCCCCCCCTCAATCCCGGGGTGAGAGTTTTTGGGAAAACCCCCTTAAGCTGTACCTATCTAACTGTTATGCTCATGTGACAATTCATCTACCACTGTAGACAATGCGACAGTTCAATTAACACGGACAATTCAAACATATATTTATCTACCACTATGAACAAATTACACGGATAATTCCATTCAAGGAAATATTCATTTACCACTGTAGACAATGCGACAGTTTAACTTACACGGACAAAACAAGCAGATATTGATCATAACTGTAGACAATGCGACAGTTCAATTGACACGGACAGTTCAAGCAGATGTGTGTCTACTACTGTAAGGATTGCGTCAATTAAATTTGCACGAACAATTCAAGTAGATGTTATTCTACTACTGTAAGGATTGCGACAATAAGACTTGCACGGACCATTCAAGCAGATTTTATTCTACTACTGTAAGGATTGCGACACGTCAACTTGCACGGACAATTCAAGCAGATAGTTGTCTACTACTGTATGGATAGCGACATTTCAACTTTCACGGTCTATTCAAGCATATATTTTTCTACTAATGTAAGGATTGCGACATTTCAACTTTCACGGCCCATTCAAGCATATACTTGTCTACTACTGTAAGGATTGTGTCATTTCAACTTTCACGGACCTTTCAAGCAGATATGTGTCTACTACTCAAGTGATTGCGACAGTTTCATAGTGTACGGACCCTTCAAGAAGATATATATCTACTACTGTAAAGATTTCGACAGTTCAACTTGCACGGACCATTTAAGCAGATATTTGTTTACTACTATAAGGATTGCGACTGTTCAACTTGCACGGACAAATCAAGCAGATATGTGTCTCTTACTGTAAGGATTGCGACATTTCAACTTGTACGGACAATTCACGCATATATTTATCTACTACTGTAAGGATTGTGACATTTCAAATTACACGGAAAATTCAAGAAGATGTGTGTCTACTACTGTAAGGATAGCGACAGCTCATCTTGCATGGACAATTCACGCATATATCTGTCTATTATTGTAAGGATTGCGACAGATCAAGCATATTTTTGTCTACTACTATAAAGAGAACAACTGTTCAACTTACACGGACAATTCACGTATATATTGATGTTCTTTCTGCAAGGATTGCGAAGTGGCGGGGTAATCCAGTGGTTAACACACTGGACTGTCAATCCAGCGGTCTGGGGTTCAAATCCCGGTCCTGGTACTGGAAATTTGAGGGATGCTTTTAAGCGTCCCCCACTCAACTAGAGGTTAAGTACTGGTCCTTTCCAGGAAAAATAACCTCGCGTGTATCGGTGCTATACACCGGGCACGTAAAAGAACCAAGGGGTCTTTTCGGAAAGAGCTAGGGTATCGCACCCGGACTCCCTTGTATCTAACTTTGTCTGCTCGCCAAATAATTAATTCTGCACGGCGAGGGTAAATAAAAACAAATAATAAATAAATAAATGATTGCGACAGCTCATCTTACACGGAAAAATCAAAGATATATTTATTTTCTACTGTAAGGATTACGACAGTGCAATTTACACAGACAATTCAAGCAGATTGTATCTATCACTGTAGAGAATGCGGGCATTCACTTTACACGGACTATTCAAGCAGATATCTATTTACCACTGTAGACAATGCGACAGTTTGATTTACACGGACAATTAAAGCAGATATTTATCTATCACTGTAGAAAATGCGGGAATTCACTTTTCACGGACTATTCAAGCAGATATCTATTTACCACTGTAGACAATGCGACAGTATGATTTACACGGACAATTAAAGCAGATATTTATCTATAACTGTAGACAAACGCTACGGTTGGTTTTCATGGCGCGCATCTCCTATACGAATAATTAAACTAACGTTGCGCCGAGGGTAGATAGCTCAGTCAGTAGAGACGCGGGCTGTCAATCAAGGGGTATTGAGTTCGAACCCAATATATGGTCAACATTCTTTCCGACATTTGACAAAAGTCAATGCGATAGCCGTCATTTGTCTTCCACCAATGGGCTAACAATGTGGAAAATCAGCAAGTTTCTTGGAAAGACTGTTGTGTGGGGTACTGGTGAGAGTTATCCAAGAAACACATGGTAATGTCAACTGGACGCCTTTACATGACTGAAATTTGTTTGAATCAAAGCAAACCAAATGATAATGAGAGCAGGGGTAAGCATCATTAGTATCCCAATGGCCTCGCCCCAGCCCGGGGCTTCTCGTCTCGACCAATTGCAGAAGCCATCAATAAGAACTGAAATAACATTGGTTTCAACAGTTTAACAGTTATAACGTGATATTTTACTTTGCTTTCACCAATGTAATAGTACCATCATGAGGAACCATATACTAATGATACCAGGGGTTACTAACTTTAGGTTTACAAAGGCCTCGCATCTAGCCGGAGCTTCTCGGCATTTGTACGATAGTAATGTTCGTTTAGCATATCGACGGACTCGATGATGACAATATAAATGAACCACTAACTGGTAGCTTGCGCAAGAAACGCAGTGATATAAATGTACAATTGCTAAACACGCCTGCCTTAAACACAATGCAAACAATGACTTATTCTGATGACGGGGCCTCAGTCGTTATGCTATATTCAAACAAGGGGCGTCAAGGAGGGATGTCACTTAAACCATGTTCAGAGTATTTGGTAGGGGCGGACCTGGAATAGATCACCAATTACTCGCTTAAGTGGCGGACGCTTTAAAAACAATCGGAAAGTAAACTTGAACGATGTTTTATTCGATCAAGTGTCTATAAATTATATGTTGGAAGGTAGACATTTGCCTCGGAAGAATTATGTGTAGTATAATGGTGAGAGTAAGTAAGGAATCACAATATAAGTCACTTGGCATCCTTGAAGGAACTTAAATACCGCTAACGGTCAAATTACGCCAAATACATCAGCGGTTATACTGATCTACAGCCAAATAGTCCCTTAAAACGTTGTTGAGTAGAACTGAGAGTATACCATCACCAGAATTTATTAAATATATGACATTGAGTTTAAATTCATTGTAAATGTATATAGGATGCATTGGAAATGATTGATTAGGTAATTTGTAGTATTTTGACCTTTTTTAAAAGTGAAAGAAGACAATGTGAAACACCGGTTTTGTCCTGGTCCGATTTGGTCCAAAATGACGGTAACTGTTTTCGCCTGATGAATGAATTATTTCTTGCATAATGCATAACCCACAGCAGATTTGTACCTAGTTCTCACATAACCTTTCAAGAAAGATTTTTCTATAATCAAATTATGAAAGACTTGTGAAAATGAACAAGTGGCCGTTTTTGACATTGAAGCCGCGGAAGAAGTAACACTTGTTAAGCAATTATGTCAATCTTCCTTCCTTTCATTATAGAAATATGTAGACGATTCTCTTTTCATATAGATAACAAGCATACAACATCTAGTACTTTATTAATATGTGGGAGAAGACTTTGAATGGGTAAGTTACCAGTATTACTGATCCAAATATCCTGATACCAGCCAGCAGTCGTAATGATATCCCCTCAACCCCTGAAGGCGCCATGGTTGGCAACCATTTATACCATTTATAAAGTCTTTGATATGACACGGCCGGGGTTCGAACTCACAACATCCCGCACCGAGGCGGACGTTCTACCACTACACCACCGAGACTGCATATTTCTAGGGGAATCGCCTCTGTAGTGTAGTGGTAGATCGTCCGCGTCGGTTGTTGGATGACGCAGATTCGAACTCTGGTCGGATCAAACCAAATAATGGTAGTTATAAGACTTTTCATGATGTACTGGTAACGTTCGCAGGAAAGTCTCTGATACAACTGAAACATTGTTGAAAGCGGCGTAAAGCACCATGCAAACAATCATGTGTTCTTTGGAATTCTATTTTAATATACCCATAAAACACCATATATCTATGTTTTTCAAAGACATCTATTATTGTAAATATATATAACATCTATAGGACTACCTCTTTTTTTTCAAGAAATATAAATTACAAAATTGACCAACCATGGGTAAAGTTGTGCAATAGCCAGATACTCAGAAACAAGAAACAAGCGAAATGCACACTTCACATATAAAATATATAAACGTATAGATAGAATTATGTCTGTTACAAAGGTGAGATTCTGTTCAAGGGAAATAGATATTCAGAACAATAAAACGAACGATTATTCGGTTTGATGAATGACAATGACAATAACAATGACAAATCTTTATTTAAAAGTACTTAGGCCACCGGCACATACTATATACCATAATATTTATACATCTATTACATTCTGAAAAGAGTCCCTAAAACTAAAACTTTTTCAACAGCATGTATACGTAGTGTGCTAATTTTCTAATTAGCAAAGGGTTGTAAAATTGTAGTAAGCTGTAGAAGCTATTACTGTTAGTACAAAATAATAACCATCATGATCGAAACAAACTGACTTAACAAAGATTCGATTATACGGACTGCATTCGTTATAGCAATACTTCAATAATGAATATAATTAATAAAATGTCTATTTTGTTTTTATATAAATTACGCAGAACGATATCTGAGGTGTGTTTGTATTTGAGGGTATACATTGGATCAGTCCCAATATCAAATCGGGGCTTTATAGCAATCTTTAAGCAGTAGAAGTCTATTGAATAAATCATGATACGGTCTAGTTTTAAATGAAAGATGACCCAGTTCATGTATATCAAACTGACATAAATAGCTTGGGTATAGGTGTTTTTTGTTTCGATCTCCGGTCAATCAAGATAAAATTCAAGCGAGGATAAGGGGTTATGTGAAAAGCTACATAACTAAAAGGCTCAGCCTTAACCCAAACACTGACAGAGGTTTCTGAACTCATTCTGTCAAATCTGAAGGAATCCAAATGTGCATTAACTTACATTTACATATGCATTGAATGTCATCATTCTTGACTGTTAAATGACAGTCACTTGTAGAAATGTTAACCCTTTCCCACATACAGACACTTTCTAATGTCTCCGCAGCAGACGACTTATGCAAACATTGACGATGATTGTGGTCCAAGGAGAATTTGTTCATGATGGATAGTTCCATCGAATAATTCTTCTTTTATTAATAGAGATTTTCCATGACTTCTCCAATAAAAAAAAGTTGTCTGCTGCAGATTTGTTGTATGTTGGAAAATGTGAAAGAGAAAGATTAGAGGATAGATAGGCAGAGCAAGCTTGATAGTTAAAGTCATAAAAAGATAAAGATTTACTGAACTACATATGTTCTCCCTTATAACCCTCTTGGTTACAGTTGCCACGGTCACAGGAATCATTGGTAGGTACTAGTAGCTGGGTGATCCTACGGCTTTAGAATTCAAGGGTTGAAAACTCATTCTTGAAGGATACAAATTCAGAGGCACCTGCTGTTGTTGATGTAATGGGTACCCAAAAGAATCATCGCACTGAGTACCAACAACATAGGGTTTGAATGTCAAATAAGGGTTTTGGAATTTGAAATACTCAGCTTATCTAGAGCTCTGTTGCTGGTAGATCATTCCATACTGTAAATGTTTGCAGAAGAAAGAACTTTTAATAAATTGCCAGATACCTGTTACTTGTGTACCACATCATCCAACAGTAAGTTGACATTCTAACAGTTCTATTAACTCCTATGTATACTTTTGCCATGGTTTTTACCGCCTACATTTTCAAATTGTCTGCAGGAAATAGTAAATAAAGGGGTCAGGGTTTGAATTATCCTACATTCCTGACGTCATTATTCCGAGCCTTAACTGTCAATTTCTATTATCCTATATTCCTGATGTCATCATATACAATTCGAATCATCAGAAGCTACTAACAAGCTTATGTTAGTGAGTGATATGTGAACAGTGCAGATCCAGATCAGTCTGTACTTCTACAATTACAATAATAATCAACAGAAGCTACTAACAAGCTTATGTAAGTGAGTGATATGTGAACAGTGTAGATCCAGATCAACCTGTTCTTCTACAATTACAATAATAATCAACAGAAGCTACTAACAAGCTAATGTTAGTGAGTGATATGTGAACAGTGTAGATCCAGATCAGCCTGTACTTCTACAATTACAATAATAATCCTCAGAAGCTACTAACAAGGATAGCTATTTTTTGGAAAAGAAGAAATGAGTTTCTTCTCCTTTCTCCTAAATGTTGTCAACTCTGTATCAAATGAAAATTTACATTTTACCTGATGTAACTGATTTTTTTTCATACATTGTGGAAGCAGAAAACTCTTAACCCTTTCCCCCTCATACGACAATTCAGCAGCAGACGACTTTGAACATATTTTGACAAAATATCTCTATAATTGAATGGATAACTTATGACTTAAAGTGGAAAACATTGTGGCAAAAGGAGAAATTGCTCGTTTTGCGTTTTGAGCAATTTCTTCTTTTGTCACTATGTTTTCAAAAAGCTGTCTGCTGCAAAGGCGCCAGAAAGCGTCTATATGAGGGAAAGGGTTAAAGCATCATTTAAAAGGATGGAGGATTAACCTTTTCTAAAATACAATAAATTTGCAGCAGACCTGTTTGTAAACATCCAGGCAAAACTACCGAAAATATCTATAATTGAAAGTATATATATTGAAGAGAGTTTGAAACATTGTTGCAATAGTGGAAATTGCTTATCGTGAGCAATTTCTTCTTTTGCCACAATGTTTTCAAACGTTGTCTGCTGCAAATGTATTCAATCACTGTAAATGGAAGTATATATATTGAAGATAGTTGAAAACATTGTGGCAAAATGAGACTTGCTTATCATTCTTCTCTTGCCACAATGTTTTCAAACGTGGTCTGCTGCAGATATGTTAAAATGTTTGTATAAGGGGGAAAGGCTAAATACTCAGAGCTATAAAAAGGGCGTATTTCAAGTTCTTAAATACTTTATTTGACCTTAAATTTCAGTCATAAGGGAGATAATGTGGCTCAAAGACATGGTTACCCCCCTTTTATCTAGCCATCTGAATGATACTGCAAACATTCCATTACCCATTGAAGTTCCATTGTGTAATTTCATTTTTGTATTCTGCAATAAAAGTATACAGAGCTTTCACAAACAATTTTATGTTTAATTTTTTAATATTAACTTTAACCCAACAGGCTATATGCTATTAACTTTAACTCACCAGGCTATATACTATTAACTTCAACCCACCAGGCTATATAATATTTACTTTAACTCACCAGGCTATATAATATTAACTATGAACATATTGTTGGTTGTACTCATGTTTTTGCGGAAACCTGCTTGTGCTTCAACACATATATTATAATCCTCCGCCAACTTACTTAATCTGTTATTTTAAATTCTAGTAAAGAGTTTGCCAAATGTACTTAAAAGTGTTGTCCCTCTATAATGTTCCGGTTTATTTTGATCGCCCGTCTTGAACAGGGGTACTATATAACCTTCTGTCCGTTTTAAGGGGAAATAAGCCATATCAAGACAATTGTTGAATACCGTTTCGAGGTATGTTACGAAGTAATTTATACCATACTTGATAAATTTGTTAATAACATGATCCGGTCCTCCTAAACGATTGCTTTTTTTAATGATGTACAGGCCTTAACAATTATTTATTGCTTTGAAAGTGTTGTTCAAAAGTTGACATTTTTATATTGCATTTTGTCTGCGAATTGCCATTCGTATATACAGATTTTAATAACTTCCAATATTCTTTTGCGTTTTTAGTTCTTAACGATTCTAGTTTTCTTATTATTATAAGAGTTACGCTTCTGTTTTACATTACCTTTATTTATTTTTCTTGCATTGATAAGAGATTCTCTATTTTCTATTGAGTTTTATTTTCTGTATATGTTTACCTCCTTATAAAAGTGTGACCTTGTTTTACGACATCCTTTATTAAACCACGTTGGCTTTTTTTGTTGTGATATGTTCTATTAACCTTGGGTTTATTCACGTTTACATGTTTTTTAAAAATCGGTTTACATATTTCATCGATTAGAGAATAGAACATGTCTAAATTAATAGTCACTCTGATTCAGTTGTGGCGCTATTTAAATTGTTCAATAATTGCTCTAATTCTACTGATTACTGTTTAAGGCTAAACCATCACTGAATTTTTGCTGTATATTATCATCCCATGCATATACGAAATTTTGCCCAGAGCGATTTGGTGAGCTGTTTTCATCGGTCTAATAACCGTTATCTCAACTGGTCCGATCCGATATTCGAGGGAGACAAAGCGAATTTTGAAAACAAAGGGAATAGCGACTGGTCACATAAAACGTAGTCCACAACACTGCACCCTTGTTTTGTTATACATGTATACTCTCCAATATTACTATCTTCAGCGATCCGAACATTCGCTATTTTTAAACCTGTAGTTTTACAGAAATTCAAAAGTAGTTTGCCATTCTCATTTACTTTGAAGTATTTGCTTGTTCTATTTAAATACTATATTCATACCACCGACATATTCTTTACAGCCGATATAGGTACAAGTAGGCTTTTTGTAAACATTGTAGATCCATTTTAGACCCAGAACTGTCTATGCATCCACACAGTCTGGTCACCTTCTGCACCGATTTGATATTACTTACATAAACATTAACTGTAAGAAGCTCCTATCAACTGTCCTGGATTGTAAAAGTCGGAGCAGATGCACAGGCTTGTCTTAACCTATATTGTTCAGAAATGCCAACTTATTCCATTCCGTATGGACATATTCATATATTAGAGATTCACCGTATACTTCAAATATTGGTCTGTTATTGTATTATGTTATTACAATAAGCAGCCACAGAGCCACAATACAAATATTATGTTTATGATGAACTATTTGTCCGCAATGCCAGACTGGATTGATGTTAGACTTTATCAAAAGTACAGAGTACAGAGAATAACAAAAGTATACATGGGTCAGAGTATAACAAAGTTAACTACTGTATAAAAGATTTTGGTAAACCCTTTCCCCATACAACAACAAGTCTACAACAGAAAACATTGAATATGGAAATCTTTATAAGTGAAAGTATAATTATTAAGACTTGAAACCATTTGTTCAAAATGAGAATTTGCTCCGATATAATGCAACTGTGTTGCACTCAAGTCCATAGCACTTTGAGTGCCTTCATTTAACCAAATAATGAGTGCCAAGTAATTTTAACGGAAATCCAATACAGAAAGTAAGTTATGCTTTTAAAACAGATATATTGTCAAAAAAATAATAGTTGATGAAGGCGTTGATAAATTGACACTAAATTCGTCAGAGATTTTATTCTATTTTGATACTTTTCTTTCCTAAGGTCATTTCACTTAGTGTATGTGTATCCTGGCAAAATAATAGCTATCTCATATATTGCCGTACTTTTATTAGAAAATTGAATTATCTGTTAATTCAAACTTTAAAATCGTTTCAAATTACATGATTTTGATATATTGTCTTTGAAAATAACACGGTGACCAATAAGAAAGTTCAGTGTATGTAACATGCAACATATTTGTGTTGATGATCTACACGACAGGGGCGTAACAAGTAGCTAGATAAGTGTGTGTGTGTACTAAAAGGGTCAATTATGCAATACACATTACAAAAGATATCCTCATTCTTCAGTGTGTTCTCTCTTATCAGAAAGGGTTAATATAAGTATAACAAGTTGTGGGTCTTTAAACTGTCAAAGACGATCTCAGATATATTTATATTCGTTGTGTTTAATGCATGCACAATATCTTATTAGTCAAGGTTATCGAATGTGGCAGAGACAACTTTCCCGGTGGCTATATGAATGATCTCTATTTGTATTTCTGTTCCTCCGAATTTTCCCCCAACAACACATTTACGTTCCTTCTCCCCATCTAAATATATTGGGGCTAATTCACCAATTTTAGCACAGCCAGGCTCCTTCACATATCTTGGATTACTTATGCGCGATTTATATATATCGATGGCAATAAGTGAACCTTCTGCGTATGGTTCACATGTCATTTTTGCGTACTTTTTCTCTGTGGTCTTAAGTACTGTCCCAGCACTCACGATCACTACAAACCTGTAATCACACCTCTTGACACCATCATCAGTCACCATGTATTCCTTTGGGTCACAGTCTTCAAATGTCACTCTGCAATCATAGCCATAGGTGTATCTGCATACACGATGCGATATGATGGAATGTTGTCTACCAAACAGTACTGCTCCCTTAAGAACGATTATGCTGGAATCGTTTGGATTAATTATAATCATTTCTTTGAAATTTTCAGTCAATGTTTCCCTTATAATGGGAGATTCAGAGAAGCCTCCGACAAGCAGAATTGTATTGCAATGTTTGACAAATTCGTCCTGAAGTAGCGTTCCAATTGCATTACTTATATTTGTCGCAGCACCTCCAAAGAAACTTCTCATTATATCAGCCCCAACCGTCAATTTGTTCATTTTTAATATGGCTACAGATTCATTATTGGCGTATTTGCCTTGCTTTAAAGCTTCTTGGACAGTTTTTCCAGTTTGAGTTGTATAAATTTGAGTAAGAGCAAATGGAATATCAATAACCATTGCCTTGTTGTTTTCAAATGACACCTCGCGCTTTTTAACCTCGAAACCTCGAAATAGAGCTATGTAATCATCAAGTGCTTCTTCACGAAATGTCTCAAAGACAACAGGACCAAAAACGTCTGACAAGAATTCTTGGAAATTCTTGTCTACTGTTGTCCCTCCCCAGTAGCCGCCAACTGGCCGATGTAATTCTTTGATGTTCCCATCTTCAAGTATTTCATGTGCCGTTATATCAACCGTGCCACCTGAAAAGAGCAGAACGTATGATCTATGATAAATGGTCCAGACTATCCTTTGCATTTAAGCTATTCGTACTGAGGGTTTTAAAGATTTATTGATTTGGATTATTTAACGCCGTTTTGAACATCTTTTCGCCATTAACGACGGCCGGTTTACCTACCTTTTGTTTTCTGAATTTCTCACACCAGTACTCTACACAACAATTTTATAAAGCAACGGATGGCTTTTCCACATGATCTGTGAGCCCATTAGTTAATGAATAATAACGCATGTCTTATTGTCTCTTCGAACGACCGACTGAGCTACCGGAATCCGCCGTGGGGAGGGCAAATACTGATATTGTTTGTTCATGAAATATATTTAACTCCTATTTTGTGCGTTAGGAAATACTGATATTCATTGCTCAAATAACATATAAATGGAAATTCTTCTGAATCGAAGCTTGAAATTGCTGGGGATAACATCGCATCTATAATATCAGCAACGCGCCGTTACAGCTTGTGTATTCCTCTTAAAGAAACAGGGTTCTGAGAAACTTTGGCACGTGAAAAACATCGCTCATATGTACATGTACGTATTAAAAATCTTAAAAACAATGACACTATTTATTACTGGTGGGTGTTATTTTGTTCAATTTCGAACAGTGACCATGCCATTTCCTTTTCTAAATAACTAGCAGCATGATGCAATAAAGAAATACCAACGGGCTCAAAAGTCACAACTCCCAGGTTTACCTAATATGATTACCGTATACTTGCTACTAACACTTCGACCAACGGAACTTCATTACGTTGATTAAATACTAACGGCATCGACATTTTAAGTATATATTATAGATTGATACCTCCTGCGTCCAAGACGATGTATTTTGACCCAGGTGTAAACGAAGTCATTTCTGCACTTTTTTTTTATTTGTAGAGCATCATTTTCACAGAATATTGATGCTACTTCGGGTTCAAGTGCGAGCATTAAATTTTCATCTTGAATACCGGCCTGAAACATACAAAACATAAATGGGCGTTCCATGAGAAAACCAACATTATGGATTCTGCATATCCGTCCGACACATTCCGTCTCAGGGGGATAGATGTATAGAATAATGATTCCTGAAACAGAAAATCCACACAAAAGTGTCTGGCCGGGTTAGCCTGCGTGGCATGCTTAGGCTGATCCGGGTCGATACTTTACGCAAAGTCCACACTGTTGGTTTTCTCTTAGGACGGCTCATATAATGAAAAACTTATCCTGTCAGACGAATGAATTTCAATCAAATATAAGGTTTTAGATAACTTGATTATCATTTAACAAGGTATCATTCGTTATGTACTGCTAGCTTAGTCAGATAAGGTAGCTACACGCATACACTAAATACAAGCAAAAATATTTTCTTATGTATTTCGATTACGTAATGTGAGATGGATAGTGATGACAATTTAAAATATGATATAGGAAACAAGACTGCCCACAGAAAACAGTATTACCGAGGCAGTAATGTATCGAAACCTCAAGAGACATCACGAAGACTTCTTCAAATGAAGTGCATACTGCAAATTTGAACTATATGTATTACATGTTACGGATAAGTTAGTTGAACACGACTGACTATCATATTGACATTATATTTGCATGTTGTTCATA